>VIEB01001270.1:99125-109732 GCA_006547085.1 Malus baccata | reverse complement strand
TAGAGAGTGCTTTTACAGTGAGCTCCAATTCCTGGATATTTGATTCAGGAGCTAGTCAACATATCTGCAATACGTTGCAAGGACTAGTAGGGAGCAGATCACTGCGCAATGGGGAAGCCTTATGACACGAACTTTTGAAGAGACTATTTCTGTCATAGAGAGTGCTTTTACAGTGAGCTCCAATTCCTGGATATTTGATTCAGGCGCTAGTCAACATATCTGCAATACGTTGCAAGGACTAGTAGGGAGCAGATCACTGCGCAATGGGGAGATGGTTGTGCGAGTTGGGAACGGCACTAAAATCTCTGCAAAAGCAATAGGCACCTACATGCTTAAACTACCCTCTGGGGAAGTCCTGGAACTTAAAAATTGTTTATATTTTCCTTCATGTATAAAGAATTTGATTTCCATCTCTAAGCTTTTACGAGATGGGCACTCAGTATTGTTTGACAAAATGAGTTGTACTTTATACTTGAACGGTCGTATTATCTCTCATGGTAATATGATAGAGGGACTTTTTCACCTAGAGACGAATAGTGGGATGCATTGTATTGAAAGCGGGAATACCTCAAAACCCAAAAGGTCTAGAGAAGAAGTTAACCAAGAAAAGATGTGGCATCTTAAACTTGGACATGTGAACCTTGATAAGATTCACAAGATGTTGAAAGACAGATATATCCGCCCATTAGGTAATGACCGGTTGGGTACTTGTGAATGTTGCTTGAAAGGGAAAATGACCAAATCTCCATTTACTGGAAAAGGAGAGCGTGCCACTGAAATTCTAGGGTTAATCCACACTGACGTATGTGGACCTATGTCTACTACGTGGAGAGGAGAGCATGCCTCTTGCTTCGCTCTTCTATACCTTTCACCATTTTCATCGGTCATATCCTTGTATAAGGCTTTACAACATTCCTTCTTAGCCTTCACCTTTGTTTGTACCTCCTCATTCCACCACCAAGATTCCTTTTGGTGTGGAGCAAAGCCCTTGGACTCTCCTAATCCCTCTTTTGCTACTTTTCGGATACAACTAGCCATGGAATCCCACCTTTGGCTAGCTTCCCCCTCTCTATCCCACCCACACTGGGTGATTACTTTCTCTGTGAAAATGGCTTGTTTTTTTCCTTTTAGATTCCACCATCTAGTCCTTGGGCACTTCCAAGTCTTATTCTTTTTTCTCACTCTTTTGATATGTACATCCATCACCAACAAGCGATGTTGATTAGCCAAGCTCTCTCCCGGTATAACTTTGCAATCCTTACAAGTTATACGATCCCCTTTCCTCATTAGAAGAAAATCTATTTGTGTTTTTGACGACCAACTCTTGTAGGTGATCACATGTTCTTCTCTCTTCTTAAAGAAGGTGTTGGCTAAGAACAGATCATATGCCATTTTAAAATCCAAGATAGCTTCCCCATCTTCGTTTCTCTCTCCAAAACCATGGCCACCATGAAAACCTCCATAGTTGCTTGTCTCCCTGCCCACGTGTCCATTTAAATCTCCTCCTATAAATAACTTCTTCGGCTCGGCAGTTCCTTGCACCAAGTCTCCAAGGTCTTCCCAAAATTTCTCCTTCGAACTCGTATCCAACCCTACTTGAGGTGCGTACGCACTAATCACATTGATGAGTTCTTGTCCTATTACAATCTTCGTTGCCGTGGTTCTATCTCCTACCCTCTTGACATCTACAACATCTTGTGTCAAGGTCTTGTCCACGATAATGCCAACACCGTTTCTCGTTCTATTTGTGCCCGAATACCAAAGTTTAAACCCTGAGTTTTCTAGATCCTTTGTCTTAAGACCAACCCACTTAGTTTCTTGTAGGCACATAATATTTATCCTTCTCCTCACCATAACTTCCACGACTTCCATAGATTTTCCCATTAAGGTTCCTATATTCCACGTTCCTAAACGCATTCTACTCTCTTGAACTCTACCCTTCTGTCCTAGCTTCTTCACCCTACCCCATCCAATAGGATCAAAGTACTTCTTTTGTGTGTCCTGTGTAAAGTTGATAGGAGCATATGCTCCCAAACAACTTTGAGTGGAGTCGTTCAAAAAGAAGTTTCTATGGCCCCTTGCTAATTTAACACTGCATTCGAGTGCCGATGGAGATACAGTGACCCTTGCTCACTTATCACTGTGCTCGGGCCACACAGCGCCACTTACGGGTGACGCCCTAGCTTTAGCGCGATTTCGTTCTGGATTCATTTTCATAAGGATTCGACGTAACTGAGGAGTGCTGGCTATCGACTACCTGACGCCCTCCCCCTCCTCCTTTACCCAGGCTTGGGACCAGAAATGTAAAATAAACTTACACAGGCGGAGTTTCTCTCCCCAAGAATTAACCTTAATTAATTCCCGCCAAAATATCGACACGTGTCACCCTTGATGATTCGTCCATTTTTTATGAGTCACATGTCATGTGTACGATTTATGAGACATATAGTGCATGTCACGTAAGCCCTAACATGTTGAGATTTTATGTGTTGATGAACATTTACTTCGTCGAAATTTCAATGTCTACACTTGGCATGAGGTGAGGCAACCGTAATCTAGAGCACATCGTACAACAAACAATCAGATTTTCCAGTACATCTTGGGCAATGGTAACTTGACGAAGATCATGACTCTTCGTCTTCCCAAACCATTGAATTTGGAAGGAGGTTTGATCAAACTTTAAGCGCTAACTCTTTGATAGGGTTTCTTGATAGATGAAGAATGCATGGAAGGGTATGCAGAGGTGGAGTCAAGATTTTTTATTTATTTTTTTTGGCTGGCTAAAATTAGTACCACAAAATTATATGTTCATTTGTCTTGCCTTGATGAAGAATGCATGAAACAACGATGAAATATAAAATTTTCTCAAAATCGTAATCTAATCGGAAAATTCAAGGACCATATAAATAATTAACCTACTAATTAAATGAAGAATAGTAAATAAAGAGATTAAGAATGTACCAAATGTGACATTCATTGGAAAATCTAAACATAAAGCAAGGAAATTACAGAGCTAGGGGGTTTAATGGTTGATTAAAAATAATCTTTTTTCTTTTCTTGAGCAAGAAGCACAATGGCTGGACTACATAGGGTAAAAAGTCCTTTTTGTCAAATGATAGATACGTTAGATTAGATGTTAGATTAGGGAGCCGAGGTTGAACCCACGCTATGGTACAAGGGCAACACTCATCTCCATCACTGTAAAAGGATGGGGAATACAGAGAACTCATTTTATTTTCAGCATAAAAAGTATTATTTATTACCTATCATGCATAGGGATGGCAACGGATCAGTTTGGGGATAGAAAAGCTATATTCATCCCCATAACCATGAAAATTAACCATATCTATAATCACAAATTAACCATCGGGTATTATTCATAACCATACCCACCGGATAATGGATTTCCCATCGGTTAACGGTTATATTTGTCTTCATTAATACAAAAAATATATTCGTCCAATTGACACATGGTAATTTAGTAAATATTAATTTCATCATTAAATATTTGATGTATAAAATGATTTAATTAATGGATCTTGTGGAGCATAAAAATTAAAGCTAAACATTGATAATGTTGGTTGATCTTTGATATCTCGCATAAATACTATTAAATTCTCATAGATTTTGATTCATATCAAAACTTTTGAACTTAGCCACAAAATTCAACTCACACAAAGCAATTTTTGTATTCTCAAGGTAATGGATTTGGTGAATAATGAATATACATATATATACATATAATTATATTATATATTATTCGGTTCGGATTTGGGTATGGATATGGATTGGAGACTCCTATTACCATATCCAAAACCATAACCAAATAATATTCACGGTTTTTCCCCATACCCAAAATATACCTGAATTTTCATACCCAAATCCAATCCATTCGGACGGTTATCGGATTTAATGGTTAGAATTGCCATCCCTAATCATGCACTAAATATACATTAAATATTAACCTATATTGAAATTGAGTGGCCCTATAAACTACATGCATTAGCATAAGCATTTAAAGCATGAATTTACAAAAAACCTCTCTGGGCTACAACCCACCTAAGCCTTGGGGGTGGCTTCGCCATTGAGGGTATGATCAGTAAAGTCTACATGATTTCTACAGGAAAGCTTGAATATCTCTACGGGGCAAATATGACATAGGAGTACTTGATTAACAACATTCTAGGAATTTCTAACGCTTTGAGTCAAAAAACACCTATCAATATTATAATCAAGCACTAGATGTGGTAGTGCCACATAGTACTACGATATAGTGTATTTCTCTTCACTTGTAAATGAGAGTTCTTAGGTTCGATCCTCACCAAAGGTGAATCAGAACTACATTATTTCTAGCCCATTGTGAGGCTTAGCATACTCCCCCACTCCCTTAGACCATCTCCAACCCTTGGAGTAAGAACGAAAATTTTTAGCCAGAAAATTTAGATTTTAACCCAAAAACAACTTTTCTGCTCCAACCCTTCTAGCCTAAAATTTTAGCCCCAAATTATTAAAGAATGAATTTAGGCTAATTTTGTTTTTTAAGTTAACTTTAAAAAAAAATTATGTAGACTATCCCAAATTAATTTTATGAACATTTAAACTAAAAATATTTAAATTCCGATAAATATTATCACTAAATCGACACATGAAACTCATGAAACACTATGGAAGAATATGAAACACATGATAGAGATGTATAAACACAAAACACATGAAACACACAAAACACATATGAAGCACATACAAAGCACATGATAGAGATATACAACACACCAAACACATATGAAACACATGAAGCACACGAAACAGAAACCAAATACATGCAAAACAAATGAAACATATGAAACACAAACCTACACACATGAAACGCAAACCTTCAATCATCCTCTATATAAGCATTAGGTTGAATATCTAATCATCACACAACATATTCACCAATCATCCAACTTTCATAGTGTTCTTGTTTCCTCGAAATCATCAATATCTCATCAATGGGTGATAGAAAAACATGTAGCTTGGCAATGCAGATGGCACAATACCAAGAAAGCCTTGCAACTGGGCAGGCATAAATGAACAACGAAGAAGCTGAATTTGCAAACTCACTTATGCAATATGAGCACCATGCCGAATCTAGCTATCGGGGTTATGTCATGGAGCGTTCATTTGTGCAGCGTGATAGAGAAGAGTGTCATGACCGAATGATGAAAGGCTGTTTCATCGAACGTTCAAGATATCCTCCTCATAATTTTTGGAGGTGGTATTGGATGAGCAGAGAGCTTTTTGAAAGCATCTTGAATGTGGTTGTCCATCATGACCACTACTTTGAACGGAAGATAGATATTGTAGGTCGACAAAGTCTATCACGTCATCAGAAGCTCACATCTGCATTTCGGATGCAAGCTAATGGGTGCTCTGCAGACTCAGCTAAAGAATATTGTCAACTTGCAAAGAGTAATGCTATTCTGAACCTCAAGTGCTTTTGTAAGGCAATTGACGAATATTGTTAACTTGCGGATAGGGTCATATTGCGTGAGTATATGAGATGTTTAAATAGAATTCAAGCTCCTCAAGGTCATGACACACTACGAAAAGATTTGGTTAACCATATATGGTGCCGAGAAGGAGAACGTTGATGATGGATAATCTTAAGTGTATTTATGTGTTAGTGTTGGCGTATTAATGTGCTATGTTGGTGTATTAATGTGTTCTTGTGTAAGATCCCACATTGACCAACAGAAAAGGGGTGATGTGCCTTATATATACATGCCCACCTCCATATAGCACGAGGCTTTTTGGGAATTCATTGGCTTCAGATTCTATCAAAACTCCGAAGTTAAGCGAGTTCAAGTGAAAGCATTCCCAGGATGGGTGACCCACTGAGAAGTTCTCGTGTGAGTTTCCAAAGCAAAACCATGAAGGCGTGGTTGGGGCCCAAAGTAGACAATATCGTTCTACGGCGAAGCCGATCCGGGATGTGACATAATGGTATCAGAGCCACTCTACCGTTTGGTGCGGATGTGCCGGAGAGGATGCTGGGTTCTCCTTAAATGGGGTGGATTGTAAGATCCCACATCGACCAACGGAGAAGGGGTGATGTGCCTTATATGTACAAGCCCACCTCCATATAGCACGAGACCTTTTTGAAACTCACTGGTTTCGGATTCCATCGGAACTTTAAAGTTAAGCGAGTTCGGACGAGAGCATTCCCATGATGGGTGATCTACTGGGAAGTTCTCGTGTGAGTTCTCAGAAACAAAACCGTGAGGGCGTGGCTGGGGCCCAAAGCGGACAATATCGTGCTACGACGGAGCCGGTCTGGGATGTGACATCTTGTGTTAAATATAAGTGTGCTATGTTGTTATTTTTTGTAATAATTTTAAGTGTTCTATGTTGGTATTTTCTAGTAATAAATTGAAGTGTCTTCTTGTGACAAGTCTTTTGTCTAGTACATTGTCAAAAATTATTGAAGGCCGTTTGAATTATTGAAGGCACCTATTGTACATCAAAGTGTGCAATAGTATGTACAATAATTATTGAATGCCCTTTGAATTATTGAAGGTATCTATTGAATTATTGAAGGCCCTTTGAATTATTGAAGGCATCTATTGTACATCAAAGTGTGCAACAATATGTACAATAATTATTGAAGGCATCTAGAATAATAGAACAATAACTAATAAGCCATAAATTTAATACAAACGATAATTAATAAGCCATTAATTTTATCCAAATGATAATTAATAAGTCATAAACTTAATACAAACGACAATTAATAAACTACATAAATTTAACACAAACGATAATTAATAAACTGCATAAACTTAATACAAAGGACCATTAATAAACTACATAAACGTAATACAATCGATAATTAATAAACTACATAAACTTAATAATGATATCCACCATCTTGACTTGGTGATGGACTTAGGATGTAGCCTTGAGATGAATCATCATCTTGAAAGATACCCTGTAGAAAGTGAGCTAAATTTGGTGTAAGATAGTCCTCGTAAGGAGGTTATGTCCGAGTAAGTCGGAGCTCACGAAACTGGCGATTTGGGTTTTGAAAATTAGGGTTTTGACGATGGCATAACTGGACTTCGAATATGCTGGTACGGGTGAACACGAAGGTTGCGCGTAGTAGCGGCTGCATGATGTGGGGTTTCAATGGAGGACTCGGATACGACAGGGATTATGGAGGAACTAAGTCAGACTTTGGGGGATGAACTTCATCTCACTGATAGAGAGAATGAGGGAGTGGTAATCGGCAGAAAGGACGTGGAGGGAGCACTGTTAGGGTTTCAGTATATTTTGTAAGCAGAAGTGCTAACTGAGAGGACTGTGAATGCGGAGGTGTTTTCACTTCGCTGTGGCGGGGGAGGATGGGGTTTCTATCCGCGATTTAGGGGACCGACGTTTCCTGACTAGGTTTGTGTCAAAGAGAGACATGCAGCGTGTGGTTTACTCATAATTTCCTTGGACATTCCGTGATGATTTTGTAATGGTGGGCGACTGCACACACAGACGCGACGAACGAGGGAGATGTGGGTGCAGATCCATAAAGTTTAACTGATAATTAATCAATGGAAGCTTTTTTTTAAAAAAAAAAAAAGAAAAAGAAAAAAAAGGAGCTGAATTAAACCCAAATTCAACCATGAGAAAAAGCCCTAAATTCACAAGCACAGAAAAATTTCAGAGAAAAATAATTAACCAAAATTTTGCGAGTTGCATCGTTATGTATATTGAAAGGAATTCTGTTCGCGTGAAAACAAACATTGTTGGCTCACGGAGTAGTTTTGTTTCTTAGTTGGTATAGGCTTCGCACTTTGACCTTTGAATATGGGGCAGGTGAACAAGTTTAAAACTTGACCAAACAGCTAGGACTAGCGGGAACATAGCTAAGTTCTTCACCAAACAAGTAGAGGGCATCAAACAATGAGATTATCAAACGCATTTCGAGCCATGGTAACTTCATGAACACAAACATGAAGTCATGTTGTAAGCATATGCTTTCTCGATTTCAAGTACCAACCCTTTGATACGATTTCTTGATAGATGACGAATCCCTCGATCAAAAGAATTATTGGCTACAAAACCTGGATGAGAAAGCTTGAATGTATGTACGGAGCCAATCCGAAGTAAGAGTACTTGATATACAAAGCTCTCAATGGATGCATGGTCGGAAGTCGAGAAGTAATCAAACATAAGATGTGGAATCATAGCCGAGTTGAACCTCCATTTGCTTGACAAAACACTTGTCTTCACTGCCTCCTTAATAAGCTTAAGTGACAAATTTTCTCCTTTTATATCACTCGGTAAGTTGCTAATTCTATCTGTGGATGCAAATTTCTTCCTCTTTGATCTTGGACAATTTTACACCTACAAAACAATTAACACCTTAGGTTAAGGCCAAGAGTCTCGTGCACCCACTATAAATGGGGGGGGCTTTGGCCGAAGAACCTCCGATGCCAAAGTTAGAATTTAGAAAGAGAAAAAGTGTTTACAGAAATTTGGGATTTTTGCCAAAGTGTTGGAATTGGCTTTTTTGGTGAGAATGAGAGTATATTTATAGGGATAGGAGGTGGCTAGGGTTTTTTGGGTTTAATTTAGGTTTAATTAGGAGTTATAAAATTGATTATTTGTATAAATGGGGAAATAAAATGGAGAAAAGTGAAAAAGATTAGGAAAAGGGAGGTGGCCGGCCTCTTAGTAGTTTTAGGTGTGAATGGGTGTTTTAATTGATAATTAAGGGATTGATTAGGTAATTAATCCCTTAATTAATCAATTTTTAGGGAATATGAAAGGAAAATATCATTTAGCTAATTGATTAGCTAAATAATGGAATACAAAATATAAAGAATAAATTAGGTTTTAGGAATTACCTTATAGAAAGGATTTGATGAAATAAGTTTTAAATTGTTACCTATTTTGGGAACTTTTGACTTGGTTTAGGGATGATTGCCCGCTGCTCGCGCGTAGGAATCCCAGTATGCCTCAAGGGTATTTTTATCCTTTTTTACCCAAGAATCCACGTGTCGCCTTGTGATTATTTTTGGCTCCATAAAGCGCTCTATGTCCGTCTGAACCATGATCGTCATGTGCTCTGCTTCTACTTATTTGGTGAAGTAGTCGGTTGCCATGATCATCATGCCTTTGCCCCTGGTAGTCTGGCTGGTGATTAGCTAGGACTTGGAATGAATGGAAAGCTTTTTCACCACCAAGTCTTTTGTCATTCGAAGGCCTGCTAGTGGGGCTTCGTACTCTGCTTCGTTTCTTAGATGCTTTGAAGCTTAGAGTGATCGCCTGCTTGAGCATTGAAACGTCTGGGGTGGCAAGAACCATGGCTGCTCACGAGCCTTCGTAGTTGGATGCGCCGTCGACATGCAAACGCCATAAATCTCCATTGAGGGAGTAGGTGTGGCTAAAATGTGCTCGGCTGCCTTCGGGGTGTCATTGGGCCGAGTTGTTGCGTTCGTTAGAAAACTTTGCATCTGCCAGGGTCTACGCCTTTATCATCGCCGGTTTGGATTCGGCGGAATAGTGCGTCATGATGATGACTGCTTGCGTTTGAAGGTAAAACTTAAGCTTTTGGGTTACAATAATTATCGCCAAAGTTAGCTTTTGAATTTTTAATAGCATCGATGAGAGCTTTTGAACTGTAGAATACAGGTAGTCGGGCCCCCATCTCTTCTTGCATGATGGTAGAGCTTATTGCTACTTTAGATACCGTCAAACATGCGAATAAGTCATCCACTGCTTCTAGAGAGGTGATGTCAGGTACTTCTTCAAGTCCTTGAATGTGCATTGGCGAGCCTCATCCCAAAATGCATGCTTCTCTGCCAAAGCAAAAGAGTCTTCTAGAGTTAGATCTTCTTTCATGATCAATTTTCCAAATAGTAGGTGGTTTGCTGGAAGTCATTTTTGGAAGGCTACTCTAGCTATCGAGTCGTTGCATCCGACTATTTTTGCCTTCTCTAGTTTGAACCTCCTCACATAGTCGCGAAGTGACTCCTTTGGGTTCTTCTTGACGTCGAACAAATGGTCAGACTTCTTTTTGATCGAGCGATAAGATGAATATTCTTTGGTGAAAACTAAAGAAAGTTCGTAAAAATTCCGGATGGATTATGGCGGCAGGGTGTAGAACCAATCTCGCACCTCGTTTTGTAGAGTGGTGGCGAATATCTTGCACATGAGATTATCGTTGTTTCGATAAAGGACCATTAAGTTCGGTAGCGCTTTAAGTGTCTCTCCGGGTTTTCATCCCTTTTGAAAGATGTGAAATGTGGCATGCTGAACTCACGTGGAGGCTCTGCCTGCTCGATCTCATCCATGAAGGGTGACCTGCTTATGTTGGTCATGTTCCGTCGTAGTGCCTCGTCGGTGACCTCGTTGCGTTGGAAATCATGCAATCGCTTGGTCAATAGTCTCTCTACTTCTTCCTAAATTTGCCTTTGTTGGGGTAGCGGAGCTCTTGGTTGTCCCCAGCCATGACTTGCTGGTCTAGGCTGCTCTTCCATGTGTTTGGCTCGTCTATGTCGTGGATGCAGTGCATGTGGTGCGTTCCTAGCAGGCGAGCGAGTTCTTCACAGGCTGTTGGTTGAACTTGA
>VIEB01001270.1:54913-78036 GCA_006547085.1 Malus baccata | reverse complement strand
CAGTGCGCAGTGCTGGAAAATGACGTTTTTGGGCTTAAATTGCGTTTTTGGAGCCCAAGATGACCTCGGATGGGTTCATGGCCTTTTGGAAAAGTGTTCAGAATATTCCAAACATTAAATCCAGCTATATTGGGCCAGTTTTGGAGTAGGTTATGGGTCCAAAACGTGGCTGTTCATATTTTAGGCGAATTTTACCATTTAATTTAGGGTTATGTTTCCTATTTTATTGGATTATTAATTTTAGTTTTTAGGGTTTGTGTGGAGGCTTAGCAGATATATTGCTTGGCCGTCTACCATTTTTCTCTACGATTTATTTTATACAATTTTGGAGATGGAGAGAATTGTTAGGGTTTTGGAGACTTTTTACTTGAAGGTGCTTTCAATCATTTTCTTAGTAATATTTTTTATGATTTCAATTATGAATATGCGTAACTAATTCTATTGCTAGGGCGAAACCTTGAGCCTTAGCATAAATATGTGATTTTTATTTAATTGCTTATGATTGATTGCATGCCTACTTTGAATTATTTTTATTTAATTGCTTATGATTGATTGCATGCATACTTTGAATTGTTAATCACCGGGATAAAAACTATCTAATTGTCTTAATGCCTGATCACCATTAGGATCTTTAGAAAAATAATTTGATGACTTTTTGATCGGAAGGTTCCCTGAAATTGACGTTGGCTTCTTGTGATTAATAATTGTAATTTCACTTAGGATGAATATCACGTCTTAGGGATTGCATGGTTTTTCAAAGGATTTTCATAAAGCATAATGAGTCTTTCAGGTTCAGATTTGATCCGAACGTCCGTTTTCTAGAATAATTCAAACCAATCAGACCCACATAAAAGCCACAGGTATTTGGTAGCAACAATAAGTCAAATTCTATTATCATAATTCATAATGGAAAATCATGATGCAAGCTTCCAAGTTTCAAGCAAGTTAATGAGAAATCTTACATCTGCTTGAGACAACAAAATAGCTACAAAACAATATTTTCCACCCAATCTAATTACACAGGCTCTAACTCAAAAATAGAAGAGCAATGTGTACATCAAATATTAGTCTAATGAATCTTTATGCAGAAAGAATGATTCCAGTCATCTCACATAAATCATAAGTTGGCATCTATAGGGATTTCGAGTTTAATCGTGCCTTCACAAAATAAACAAGCATACTCGGAATAGCAAAAGCCCTAATTCATTATGCTCCAACTCATCGCACTATAATCACGCATATAGGAGAACAATTAATTATGCATGAAACAGTGAACTGAGTTACCTGAATGCATCATTAGACTCGTATTCGACAACCCGATCGCAATTCCTCGGCTCCAAATCAACGAAACAAATTATCCATCAATGCTTAAGACCCATCCATACGGATTGCCATTACTCCCAATTCCCATGGACCTCGTACCATTGCAATAATAGAATGACGAACGAGTTAACGTCAATATGAAGAACCAGAATAATAATATAATCTCAATACGCAGATAACATGATCTTTGTTCAATGGTTTTTAACAACATAATTAGTTGATCAGAATATATCTTTATTCTTACAAAGGATTAAGAAACCACAATTACCTCAATCTGTAGAACTCATAATAAACACAGCGGAAGCAATAATTCTCAACAATTAGAACTATGATGTTTAAGATAGATGTATACAACTAAATTACTATACTTATCATCAAATAAGCAAATCATGGAAAAAAAAAAGTTTTCTCAACCCCATATTGACAAAACACGAGTTTCTCCCTTTCCAGACTAATCACGGTCAAAAATTGAACTAAAGGTTATTTCTTAAACGGTGTCGTACCACTCGCCTTTAAAAACCAATTAAATAGACTTGTTCTTCAAATCAGTTCGTATGCTGCAGCAATCATATAATCCTTAGACACCAAATAATGGTGTCTCATATATGTGATAAACAGTTTAAAACGATCAAAGTTAAATCAAGGTCCAAAATTTGTATTCAAAACTGATATCTTTAATATGTTTCTGCAGCAATCAATTAAAACAAACTGTAGCGACAAAACTCATTCATATGCTCTTAAACATACACAGGTATCAGAGAGAATCGAAAGCATCGAAAGCATTTATCTCCATACCTTTTAATCACTGATTTCAAATTCACGAAAGGAACCGCGGAAGCGATTTAGAATTTGAAAAATAGAAGATTTTAACATTTTAAGAAAAAACCCAGATCGATATTCATTGAAGGAATCAAAACTGACCGTAATCTGGGAAAAACCCTCATTCAGCAATGGTTTATAGAGCCGTTATTTATTTATTTATTTATAAACACATTCGACTTTTCTCCTTTACAGATTTGAACTCATGTTTGTGTCTTGTGGCTCTGATACCACATGTAGGAACTTGTAAACAAACAAACACCAAGACCAAAACATGAACCACAAACAAAAGGAAACCAACCCAGTTATGTGCACATAAATAACCAGAAAGGAAAACATACCTGCAGCAGCCCAGAACTCGTAGCCATTGCAGCAAACTTTCAGCGATCCTTCTCTTCTCTTGCAGATTGTCAAGAGCTCAACTCACAGATAGGTTATGGTCCAATATGAGCGTTAGTTCTGTGAGAAGAGAGGTCACTATATATATACATATAGACTTCACCAAAATAGATCAGGATTTCCTATCAAAATCCTCATCGGAAACAAACACTTGTTTCCTGATGCTAACCAAAATCCTTTTCAGTCAAGGATCAGCATTCCTTTGATCAATAGGACTTTCTATCCAAATTGAATACCTATAACCGGTCCTAAAACTTCTCTATCTCATACTCATATTCTTACAAAACATTCTCGAAATCACCATTAACCTTAAGATATTGGAGATTTGGTGCACCAATCTTGAGACGTGTTAAACCATCAATGTACACTACAGTCAACTTCTCAAGCAGAGGACTGCAAACAATCATTTTATCAAACACATCTGGGGCCAGAGTAATCAACCGAATATCAAGGCTCTTCAATCTCTTGAAGCCTTTGAATGTGGAAGGAGGTTTTAGCAAACAGTTGTATAACTCCAAATGAACTAAATCTTGACAAGAAAACAAACATGAAGGCACCTTGTAGGGATCCCCTTTCCAAATGTCAAGTATCAACTCTTTGATAGCATTTCTCGAGAGATAAAGAATCCATCGATCAATATCACTAGTGGCAAGACGATCTCGATGGGAAAGCTTGAATGTGTTTATGGGTCCAATGTGAAGTAGGAGTACTTGATTAACAATATTCTCAAAAGTTGTAAGGTTTTTATTTGAAAAACACCGATCATCAAACACAAGATGTGGAAGCATAGCCGTCTTGTACCTCCAGTTACTTGATAAAACACTTGTCCTCACTGATTCCTTAATCGACAAACGGGACAAAATATTTTCTACAACATTGCTTGGTAAGTTGCTTATTCTATCCAACGCCATCTTTCTTTCCGAACGGAACTTCGCGGTTCTTTTTGTATCTAAGATATTCAAAGAAAAAATTAAATCGTTTAGACCATGTGAGAGAGAGTGTGTAGAGAGAGTTGTATATAGTGACAAAACGAGTTCAGATTTCCACTTTCACAGGAAACGATTTAATGGAAGTAATCAGAAAATGTCTCACCTGCATCAATAACAATGGGACCGAGTTTGTCTAATGCAAATTGCATACGTACAAAAACTAAAGCAAAACAACTTACCTTTGTCCAGAAACTAACTGTAGATATACGGTGAACTAACTGCGTAAGCTTCCTTTCACAAGATCGCTGCAAATGGAAATGGATCTGCATAAAATTGTAAAACAAAGTTTATATATGTGGAATAAGAATCGATTGGAGTCTTGAATTTGGTCAAGTTAGGAATTAACAATTAAAGGTCAAGGTAGGAATAACCACTTGAGAGAGGAACCGATTGGGGTCTTGAATTTGATTCCGTTTCACATTGTTATTCTTAACTTGATAGTTAGGAATTGACAATTAAATGTGACTCTTCTCTTTCACATTCGATTCCCACCTTTTGTTACTGTATACAATTCTCTCGGCCTGTTTTCTCCTCTGCCCCACTGCACTCCGCTTCACATCCTGACCATCTAAACAAAAATTAATGATTAGAAGAAATGCATCACATCATAAACGGGGCAAATGGTTTTTTAACCCACCTCTAACCATGGAAAAAATTCCCGAAAATTCTGAACTAAACCGAAAAAATTCGATCCCAAACCAAAAATGTCACAGCCCGTCCTGACATATTTAATTTCGACGGTATGAACTGACGATTTTACCCTTGGAAGTTGAGATTGTGATGTGTGTGTGACATGCTTTTGGGATGTAGGTTGTTATGTTGAGTTCCTAAGTTTTGGACTCAAGTAAAAATTAAACTTTTGGTTGTTTTGGTGGATGACCAAGAGAGGACTCACACACACACAAAAAGCACCCCGTGCTCTCTCTCTCTCTCTCTTTCTCTCGGCCTTCCTACCATTTCCGTACAAAACGTGCGGACGAACGTCAAACCAACCATTTCATGCACGGATCGATGTCAAGAAGGTAAAATTCGAACTCCTTGCAAGTCTATGAGTTGATTTATACCATTTTTAGATCTTAAAACCTTCAAAAATCTCGAGAACTCGAACCCTAGATTTCATGCACTAATTAATGTGAGGTTTTTAGGAGTTTTTAAGGGCATAGGAAGCTTTAGATTGTCTTCACGAAGCTCGGAGAAGAAAAATGAAGTGATTTGGACGTCGGAAAGTTGAGTTTCGACGAGTTGCAGGTTTAGCCGGAATATCGAAGGATTTTCCGGCAAGTTCCGTCGGTTTTAGGACTTTTGAAAGGTAAGGTTTTGTTCTACTTGTCCTAAGCTTCAAATTGGTTCAAGTTTCGTGGAATTTGGTTGAGATTTGGACAAGATATGAAGGTTTTCGTGATTTTTCCAGTTTCTGACAAACAGCGACCGGCGAGGCTAACCGGAGAAAAAGATAGAATATTCTGTCAAAGTTGACAGAATATTCTGACGCTGTCAGGTAGAATTAACGGTTTCCATTACTATTTAACGAAATAATCCTAACGGGGTTAGGGGAATCCGTTAGGGTCCCTGCGCGTGGCCGCGCGTGTTGCCGTGCCCTTGCCGGGGCGTGGCGGCGCGTGGGACATCCAAAAATTAATTTTAAAATATGGGATGTTTGTGAGGTTGTGTAAATCACGTTGGTATATTCAAACATCCCATTTGATCAATGTATGAAAGTTATTAGCTAGTATTGGTTATATTCTTTAAATTAACGTTTTTATAGTTATTTCGCATATAGGAGAGACTTATCTCAAGGACGAGCGTAGTCAAGGGCGACTCGGGGGCTACGACCCTTCGACATACCAGTGAGTAGGCTTCTGGTTTTAAGTATATACGTATACGCTTGATGTTTTTCCCAGAAAATGCATTTAAATGATTTATGCTTTGAAAATGCCATGCCTATTGATTTATGCTTAAATCATGAGTTAGAATATGATGCATAATATATAATTGTGGTGCTGTGGACGCTCAGGTAAGTACCAAGTGAGTTATGTTTGTTATGTGAATTATCGATGATGTGATATGTGATTGAGCAACTTTGAGCTCATGAACCTGCACCTAGGGTGATTGTGATTTAGCCAGAGATATGACATAGGCCTGTATATAATGTCACCTCCCGCATCATATGCTCACTTTGGGTCCAATTTGGGTGCACAGTCTTATCGTACAGACCATCATAGGTGGTTCCGCCTCGTAGGTGACTAGCGAATTATCGCCAAGTTATCATGAGAGCGTAGTGTTGAGCATAATTATATTACACCCAGTCTTGTCATACAGAACATTTTAGTGGTTCCGACTCATGTGCAGTGTAGTGTCATATAGGTCATTGTAGTGACTATAATGAGCTATGAATTCAGCCATACAGACTTATGCAGGGGTTCCGGCTAATATGTTATTTTCCATGAATTTATTCTCACCTGAGTTACTTATACTATTTTTATGTTTTGGTATGGCATACTTATGAATATGGTTATGTGAAGCATGATTTGAATTGAGATATTTATATATACATTTATGCATATGTTTATATTCTATTTCTGGGAAAATTATACATGTTTTACGGCGAGAGGTTAGAACTTTTGAGAAATTAAATGATTTTGAAAACATTTGTTTTTGCCCACTCACATTTTCTGTTTTGCGCCCCTCCAGGTTTTAGGTTGTCTTGTTGTTGGTGGTGTGCGAGGATTTTGGCGGTTCTAACATAATAAAATATTTGTAGGACATTGTCTGGTACCGTATAGTGAGTATTTCTCCTACTGGAATGCACCTAGACTTTCTATGCTCTGATTAGGAGTATTTACTCTTGTATCTCACTCCTAAAACTTCCTGTTTATTAGTGCTCTTTAGTAGCTTTCGGTTTTAATTATTAGTATATTTCTTATCCTTATTGCTTCCGCACTGTACACATGGCTACGTCACCCTCACGTGACGACCAGCATGCCTCGATCTCGGTCGGGGTGTGTAAAAAAAAGTCCCAAATTGAAATTCCCATAATTTTTGGGACGTCAAACCGAACTGATCCCCAACTATTCGGTACCAGATTCGATATTACCTATTCAATGGTTTAGGAATCCCAAACAAAATTGAATATATATATATGGGATAGGATTAAGGGACAAATAGTTTTCCAAATATTTTTACATTTCTTTGTAGCCCTTAGATTTTATAACATCCAAGGGTTCTTATCTATTCATTAAATGACATGGATACTTATGTGGATTTTAACTAATATTAATGATAAAAATAAAACTGAAAAACATAAAATCTGAAAAATTAAAAAAGGAAAAAACCCTAGCTAGCTGTAGTCGTGAAAACAAACTAACAGACTTTGAGCCCTAATAACACAAAAACATGAAATCCCTTCGAGATCTACAATGCCTTGGATGAAAGCTAATTAACAAGGGGTGCATTTTTGCTCACCCACACTAACTCTAGGGTATGCTCACCACCCCTCTCAATGCTTGCCATGTGTAATCCATACTAACTCTAGTTAAGCCTTATTTTTATTTTATTTTTACTTTAATTAATAGGTGAGAGAATCCAACTTTTACTTATTTACTTCCATATATATCCTTTCTTTTTAAATATTTTATTAAAACTTTAAACTTCCTTTTTGAATACAAACCGACTCAATCTTCTCTCCTATTTGAATACATACCAATTCAACCTTGCATGCGTATCTGGATTTTCCATCTACTATGCTTTTCCATCTGCTACGTATTTGGCTTTTCCATCAGCTACCTATCTTCTGGGTTTTCCATCTACAATTTTTTTTCCGACTACAAAAAGGTATGCAATTCCCATTTATTTGCTTTTTAGGACTATTATAGGTAAGGATGGGCATTGAACACCCATTTCGTGTTGAGGATGAGGCAGTGGTGGTATAACCGAACGGGATAGTACTGCCCAGAGTCTACATCTTCATCTTCATCATACATACTTTAAATTATGTTCCATCATGGATTATAAGATGGCAATATATAAATATATATGCTTTTCTTAGGATTATTATAGAGTGTCAAAATATATGCTTTTTATGATTATTATAGGGTGTTAATATATATGCTTTTTAGGATTATTATAGGATGTTAATTTAATTGAATATTAAGTAATTTGATACTTATACAAATGGAACATCAACATGATGAGTTTCATACTCCATCTTCTAGTGATGCCAAAGAAGTAGTTGATTGTATACACTTAGATTCAGATTCAGATTCCGAAACCTTTGAAGTCTTGGATCAAAATGAAGAAAAAGGAGAATTTACAAGCAAAGTTGGTGATATTTCTCTGGGGATGACTTTTGATAATGAGGACGATGCATATAATTACTACAATGCATATGCTAGAAGGGTTGGATTTAGCGTGAGAAAGAATAGAGAAAATAAGGATAGGTCAGGTGTGCTAAAGAAAAAACAATTTTGTTGTTCTTGTGAAGGTTTTTATAAAAAAAAAAAAAAAAAGAACTCCAAAGAAGACAAGAGAAGAAATAAGATGTGGCTGCAAGGCGATGCTTGAAATCAAACTTAATTTAGAAAGGAAGTTTGGTTGACAAATTTTGTTGCTGAACATAGTCATGTTGTTGTTCCGGCATCAAGTTCCCATTTATTGAGGTCACAACGATTAATAGAGTCTTCTCAAGCAAAATTGATAGATTACCACAGAAGTAGGAGGGTCTAAAAAACTAAATTTTATTCAGTCTGATTGTAACAATTTGATAATGAGAAAGCGCATTGGGATTCTTAAAAAGGGCGACTCAGAATGTTGCTTGAATATTTTAAGAAAAAGCAATCTGAAGACAAGTCATTTTTCTATTCTCTTCGAACAAACGAGGAGAATGAAATAAGTGGTTGTTTTTTCTGTCATGGAAATTCGAGGCGCGATTATACTATATTTGGTGATGTTGTGTGTTTTGATACGACATTCAAAACGAATAGATATAATATGGTGTGTGCCCCAATAGTTGGTATCAATAATCATGGTCAAACCATACTTTTCAGATGTGGTTTGCTAGATGGAGAGACAACAGATGCATGTGAGTGGCTTTTCAAGGCCTTTTTACAAGCCATGGATGGAAAAACACTAGGAACCATATTTACAGATCAAGCCCAATCAATCGTTGCTACGATTAGTGAAGTATTTCCTAATTGCCACCACCGACTTTGTTTGTGGCACATATATCAGAATGCTGCAAGGAACTTGAATCGTGTTTTCAGTGAGTTTAAATCATTTACACAAGATTTCAAAAGATGCATATATGATCCGGAGACTATTGAAGAATTTGAATCAAATTGGAATAAATTACTTGATGATTATAAATTGAGAGGAAATGATTGGCTAGAAGGGATATATCTATTACGTGAGAAATGGGGACAAGTTTATGGTCGAGACCATTTTTGTGAAGGTCTTACTCTTGATCAATTCCTATTATATTATTTATATATATTATTCACAAGTTTCTTTTTCCACTATACTGTGATCAATTTCCATTTTTTTTCTTAGGTATGACAACAACACAAAGAATTGAAAGCATGAACAAATTTTTGAAAAAGTATTTTGCTCGAAACCTTCTGCAAGAGTTCGTCATCCAATATGATAAGGCAATAGCGGATCGAAAAGAAAAGGAAAGGCAAGCAGAAAATGCAACTAAACAGAAATGGCGTAGTTTGTATTCTGATTGGAATGTGGAGATTGAAGCATCAAAGCAGTATACCAGTAAGATTTTTTATTATTTCCAAGAGGAGGTTAAGAAAGTTTTAAATTTGAGGCCACTAAAATTAGAAAGTGATGATGGGCTAACACGTACATACACATTAATGAACTTAGGAAAATGAGGAATTAATAGAACACTTATATATGACCTTGCAAATCAAATAGTTTTGTGCAGTTGCAAAAAGTTTGAGTTTGAGGGGATTCTTTGTGCACATGCTCTAAAGTTATACTATGATTTAGACTTATCAAGTATACCATCCAATTATTATTTGAAAAGATGGAGCAAGGATGCTAAATGTGGTATTGGATTTGATTCTTATGGCGAACCGGCTGTGAGTAATTTGGACTCATCTTCCTTGGTTCAATACAGTGAGCTATCTAATATAGCACAAAGAATCATAGCAAAAGGTGCAAAAAATAGTCAAAATTGTAGTTTTTTGAAATCTGAGTTGTTAAAGTTGGAGAAAAATATGGAAAAGCATGCCAATTTTGGAGAACAAGATGATGTAAATTATGCTAAGCATGTGACTGAAGCTGAGAAAAATCTTAAGATCCAAGATCCAAAAGTTCAAAAGTCCAAAGGTCGGGGCAAAGGTAGAATGAAGAGTGCTTTGGAATCTAACCTAAAAAGAAAGGTCCATACAAGAGAAAAGGTTAGCACATATTTGGCTTGTTTTTATTTACTATTTGCAATTGTCAATGTAATTATTATTTTAATTGTTTAATAGCTTTTAAAGAATCCAATTCAAATGCATACGAGATGAACGGACCATCAACAAGATATGCACAAACTCAGGTTTAAAGTTTAGCAATTTTTTGTCATGAATGTTTTATTTATTTATTTATATTTTTGTCCATTACCATTGTTTTAATATATTTCTGATGGATCAATTGGAATTGGTATCTAGGGTGGAATTGGAATGCCAAGTCAAAACCAATTCAATATGGCACCCGTAAGTCAAGTCACACATTTTCCTTATGGATTTCCAATTGTTCCTTGTGGTCAAGGGATTCAAAATCACCAACTTCGATTTCAAGCTATAAGTCCCATGATGTCCAATTACTCATTTATGAATCATCGGGTTTGTATCTTCACTGAGTGTACTATATATAGTGTACTATATTTTTGTTCTCTAGTTTCATAAGTAATTTTTTCCTTTTTATTAATTTGCAAGAAAACATTCAACCAATACCTCTGGGAAGCACTCCTCAACTAAAATTTTCAAATCCATCAACGTCAAACATTCAACCGATACCTATGGGAACCACTCTTGAACTGAAATTTTCAAATCCATCAACATCTTAGATCAAGTTGTAATAGAATTTAGAGAAATTTTTTTGGAACGACAACCTTTGAAGTGGAGAATATTCATCCTACTAGTTTTGTACAAATTTATTTTGATGAGTTTCATCTCAGAAAATTGTATTTTGTTGGATATTGGTGAAAATCTCAAACAATTATATTTTTTGGACTAGCTTTTTGTACAATTTTATTTTGACAAGTTTCATCTAAAACAATTGTATTTTTACAATTTTGGAAAATCCAGATACGTAGCAGATGGAAAAGCATAGCAGATGGAAAATCCAGATACGCATGCAAGGTTGAATTGATATGTATTCAAAAAGGAGAGAAGATTGAGTCGGTTTGTATTCAAAAACGAAGTTTAAAGTTTTAATAAAATATTTAAAAAGAAAGGATATATATGGAAGTAAATAAGTAAAAGTTGGATTCTCTCACCTATTAATTAAAGTAAAAACAAAATAAAAATAAGGCTTAACTAGAGTTAGTATGGATTACACATGGCAGGCATTGAGAGGGGTGGTGAGCATACCCTAGAGTTAGTGTGGGTGAGCAAAAATGCACCCATTAACAAGCCATTGAAAAGTTTTCTTGTCTGCTTAAGAATTTAATGTGAATTAATTTAAGGTTCATCGGGTCATCGGGTCATCTTCACTGATTGAAAAAAATGGACTTCTTTAATAATGGGGCAATAGTAGGAAAGTTAGAATTTGAAAGAAAGTGTTTAGAGAATTTTTGGAGAGAATTGGACTTAGATTTTAGAGAAAATGAGTGGCTATATATAGGGGTGTGACCAGCCCTATTAGGAGAATTGAGACCGACCACATTTGGTTGATTTATGGGATTGATTGCAAAATAATATCTTGCGATTAGTTTGGCAATTAATCAAATAATTAGGAAATTAATCATTTGATTTTGGTAATTAGTCAATTGATTTTGTCTTCTTTACCCAAAAGTCCACGTGTCGTCTCCGTGATTTTCTTGATTATTTTTTGCTTCACAATATTAGTTTTAACTTTCATTCGGGGCCATTAGATGTAAAGAGATCCAAGAACTAATATAAAGTGTAAAGATATTTGTCAAAATATTTGTCTCTTGATCTTATCCCTATATATAAATATATATATATATATATATATATGCTATAATTTTCCTTCTCATCGATCTTCGTAGGTTGACCAATTTCAACTTTTGTCTATATCTAGTCCTTTAGTTTTATTATCAACAATAAGATCGTACAAATCTGATAAGCAGGATATATGGGGAGCTTACAATTTTGGGATGATCGCAAATGTTTTGGAGATAAAAAAATGTCCTCACAGTTTGGGATGAAGCACTTTCTCTCCCACTGTGAGAGTCTTTCTCTCCACCCTCCGTGAGAGCCCTTTTAGCCTGTGTGCTGAGTCTTCTTCAAACTTTATCTCCTCCACCGGCCCTTGCCAAGGTCTGAGTCGGTGGCTCTTGGGTTTAGTTTTCTCTGCAATCTTTCTACTGATAGTCACCAGTCTGTGCTTTAATTTTCCAAATCATATGCCATCAATTCCGATTTCTTTTCACCATCTTTCTCATCCTCCACCTCCTTGGCTTTCCTCAAACCCATTTGATTTCGGATTTGTAGCTACTTACCTTAAACACGTTTTGACGTGATTATCTGGGGATGTACGTAGAGCTCCGGTGCAGGTGATCACACCACCACCTCTCATGGACCGGGAAGTGCGTTTTTCTCCGGCTCGGGTGTTTACACCACCACCTCCCATGGTTTTATCTTCAACTGCTTTGTTACCTTCAGTGACTCTGTTGCTGATGAGTTCTCTCATCAACTTCCTTTAGTTTGCTACAGATCCGTCATCTGTGGTGCTTTGTGAAGGTTGTTGGAGTCGTCTTTCCATCATTTTTGTGGCATTGTTTGGCTGGATTTTTGGCTTTTTCGGCAATGCATCAGCGGCAATAGCAGGGAATCTAGGGTTTTCTGTTTCTTTTGTTGTTTTCGAGCTCAAACTTTTGGTTTGGGCTTTGTTTTCGGGGTCCATATTTTCTTTTGGGATTTTCTTGTAATTGGACCTCAACCATTGTAAATTTTCGTGTGTTTCGGTAATAAATCTACTGCTTTTACCCAAAAAAAAAAAAAACATTATAAGATCAATTTGCCAAAGGGCTTCGAATGGTTAAGTCAGAAGTGTTTAAGATAAACTGAATATAGTAGTAGAGAGTTGTGAGTTAAAGTTTTCCATTACAAGAGTATTCTGCAATTCGTGTCAAAATGAAGCTTCATCTATTGTTGTCAATATGTATAATGTGTGTTTCGCAAAAGTCGGATCAGACTTTTGGGGACGGTTGTCACTCGTTTGGTTTCATTGACCCTAATTACTTAAATATATCAACATTTACAATAAAGACAATAAAGAAATTCTTGAAGTAGGATACTATTGAGTGTTTAAATTGGATTGTTGTTAGCGACTTTGCTCAAAAAACAAAAAAATTCCACCGCAGTTAGTGTTAGCTATATGCTCAAATCAGTTTGTGTGCTTGAAGTCCCTTTTTATTTATGCTTTAATTATATGGACAGATCTTAGCTATATACAAAGTTTTTACTGCATTTCGGGAATACCGATCCGTCCCGAAATACCAAAAATATTTTGAGAATCTCAAAATTCAAGAATACCGAAATTTCGGTTCAAGATCGGTCTTTAGATTCCTATTCAAAAAATGATCGGTTCGGGATTCAGGATCCCATTTTTGGTTTAGTATCCCATACCAAACCAGCCCTACCCACTTCCCTCCTATGCTGCTACCCTCCCTTAAGGGACAACTCACACTTGTATATTTTACTTGTCTACTTGTCAGCTTGTACAGCTGCATGTTTGTTATAACTGTTTTGTAACTAATCTTAGTCTTAGTGAGTTAATTAGGTGTATTTAGTTATAAGCTTTACTTGGCAATGTATATATACTGAGTTGTAATTCCTTATTCATTAAGAAAGAAATATACAAGGCTTCTTTCTTATATGGTATCACCAGCCTCTCTGTTGCACATCACTCATATCCTTCCTTTTGTGCAATTCGATCTTCGATCTTTGTGTTGTTGATCCTCGGTGTTTTCTTTCATTATTCTCTACAATTCATGGCGTCTTCAAGCTCTTCTCCTATGCATCCTGAAGTTGTTGCTTCTAATTTTACGCATGTCACTCCCAATTTCATAGCGATGAACCATAATTCTTCGATCTCTTCGATCTCTTCGATTACAGTTTCAAATATTAGTTGTATGGTGCCTACGAAGCTCAACCATGATAATTACCTCGTTTGGAAAGCTCTTTTTGCTCCAATTTTTAGGCGACATAAACTCAACGGAATTGCTGATAAATCTGAGATATGTCCACCACCATATCTTCTTGATCGATATAGTCAAAATATTGGAATTCATAATCCTGGTTTTGAAGTTTGGTATGAAAAAGATCAGAATATCCGTATTTAGCTCAACTCTACACTCTCTGAAGACATCATCCCCTTCACAGTCGGTGTCACCTCTTATCGCAAGCTTTGGTTGAATCTAGAGCAACATTGTGGAGGTGTTTCTACAGCTCACATCCATCAACTCCGCTCTCATCTTCATTCTGTAAACGAAGGTGATCTCGCCATTTCTGAATACCTGAAACGCATCAAAGGCATTTCTGATGCTCTAATGGCTGTCGGTGCTCTGGTCTCTGATCATGACCTCATTGCTATTACTCTTAGTGGCCTCCTTAATGAGTATGATTCTTTCATTGACTTTATTGTGCTTCAAATTTCTTCTACCTGACTGGACGAATTTCATAGTCTTTTGTTGAACAAGGAAGTTTTTATGAATCATAAGAAGAAAAGAGTGCCCTCTTCCGCTTCAGAACCATTTTAGGCTTTTGCTGCTCAATCTCAACATCCTTAAGCCCCTCTACTTCGTACACCATCTTTCTATTCTTTTCCACAAGCTTATTGATAGGATTTTTACCACCTACAAAAGTAGAGATAAAAACACTTAAAAATACTTGCAAGAGTACAAGGTTAACGTAGTATAGCAGCTCAAGCAATGTCGTTTTTCCACAAGGATTGAATGAATAATTTGTATTTAAACTAATCCTTAGCTAATTATTTAGAACAATGTTTCGAAAAGGTTGATTTTGGAATTTAAAATAACAAAAACGAATTTAAATAAAAATAATTAAATACATCAACAAAGTAAAGAAAGCAAAAGAAAACGGCTTTGGAAAACAATTTAAACACTAGGGTTTTGCCGTCACCATTAACAATCCTACGCAATTTTACCAAATACTTATGAATTTGTACATACATACTTTGAAGGTTAGGTTTTCCTAATATATATTTTCCTCATGATGTTTGTTGATGCACAAAATCAGTGAGGACTTTGGTACAACATAAAATGTTAAGTTTGTGACCTTCGCTAGATTACTCCGGTCACTAGTGTGGATAAGTATGTAAATGGATAGGGACAGGAAAGCAAACACAAGATGTACGTGGTTCACCCAGATTGGCTACGTCCACGGAGTAGAAGAGTTCTCATTAATTGTGAAGGGTTTACACAAGTACATAGGTTCAAGCTCTCCTTTAATGAGTACTAGTGAATGATTTAGTACAAATGACATTAGGAAATATTGTGAGAGAATGATCTCTATTTATAGAAGAGTGTTTCTAGTTTCATTCTGACATTGACACGTGTTGTATTGTGATTGGCTTCTGATGTTGACACATGTCGCGCTATGATTGGCTTCTAATGTCGACACGTGTCGCGTTGTAATTGGCCTCTTGGTTGGAGGGAAACTCTTCTGGGTCCTCGACGGTATAACGTTGACCGGTGCTCAGTAGTTTCGAGATTGGTTAAGTATGGTACAAACAGTGCTCCCCTAAGTTCCCGAGTAAGGGAAGTTCTTCGGTTGGGGACTTGCAAGATCCAAGCCATTGAGCAATCACGAAACTTCTAAGTACCGAAGTGTGGTATCATTTTCACTTGCCTTATTTGTCTCATACGTAGATGTGGCATCTTCTCTGGATGTACTTTTCCTCCATCGAGGGGTGGTATCTTTAACCGATGAAGATGCATAAGGTAATGTATCAATTTCACTTGAAGCTTATTTGTAGTTTCGGGCCTGGTCAAGTGCGATACAAAACCTTATAATAAGAGTCCCCCAAGTCGCCGAGCTAGGAGATTTGCCTAAAGAGGTAATAGACAAAGGTAAGCAATCAGACTTCCAAGCAAGTACCCTGGATCGGAGGTTCAACTTCAGCTTCGAGTTGATTGTTTTCCTTCTTCTTGTGTCGTAAACAGCAACAAGGATAAGGAGAAGAAAATGGAGAAGAGATGATATGAGATACTTTTGCTTTTGAAGAAGTAACTTTCCACAGGCTTATTCTTGAACTGGGCTGGAGGGTTTTCTGGTTTCCTCCAGAGTATAAGGCCGACTCAAGAATTTGAGGGTCAAAATAAGTCCATCAAATCAATAGTGCATTCGACCTTGATGATATTGGATACTTTTGCTGTTAACGAAGTAATAGATGAATCGGCACGTGTTCTGTTGCGCTTGTCTCCACATGCTTCCTTGTATCTTTCTCACTTGCCCTATCTGTTCCTCAGGCAGATGTGGTATCTTTTTTGGAAGCATAAGATGTTGAAGATGAGTACTTGAGAGCAATGTCAGGTAAGTAATCAGGCAAGGGGTTCCAGGCAGTCAATTCCTGACTAGAAGCTTGATTTCAAGTGCTGATTGATTGCTCTCTTTCTCCTTGTCTTGCAAGTAAGAACAAGGGCAAAGGAAAAGACTAAAAAAAGCATGATATGGGATACTCTTGCTTTTGACCCTTATGATATGAGATACTCTTGCTCTGGTGTGGCTGGTTTGCATAGGTATTATTGGGGGAAGAAAGCTGAGTATTTCGAAAGGCTTCGTTGGAAGTGCCCTCCGAGATATGAGGAAGGGTTGAGCATTTTTGCAGGTCTGCCTGTCCGTGGAGGATGGAGGTCGACATATATAGGAGTCTCCCTAACAATAAGTAGTAATGTTATTCCTTTACCCTTCTTGGTCGTAGCAATATAGTGGGAGCTGCAAGCTTCACGTGTTTTAACTTTGTCAGAGCACTTTGAAAAAGTGGTAAGTGGTATCTGGAAAGATGATGTTGCGTGTGAAGATTGCAGACAAGCTTTATCCAAGGAAATCTGGCTCTCGAAGATCGGAGTGCGATGCCTCTTCGGTTTTCGAACAAGCAATCCTATCGGGGATCTGGCTCTCGAGATTTTGAGAATGGTGCCTCTTCGATTTTTTAGAAAGCAATCCTGTTGGGAGTCTGGCTCTCGAGATTTGGAGGGCGGTGCCTCTTCGATTTTTGAGCAAGTAATAATGTTATTCCTTTACCCTTCTTAGTCATAGCAATGTAGTGGGAGCTACAAGCTTCCCATGTTTTAACTTTGTCAAAGCGCTTTGAAAAAAGTGGTCTGTGGTATTTGGAAAACTGATGTTGTGTGTGAAGATTGCAGACAAGCTTTATCCAAGGAAATCTGGCTTTCGAAGTTCAGAGAGCAGTGCCTCTTCGGTTTTCGAACAAGCAATCCTATCAAGGATCTGGCTCTCGAGATTCAGAGAACGGTGCATCTTCGATTTTTGAGAAAGCAATCCTGTTGGGAGTCTGACTCTTGAGATTCGGATAGAAGTGTCTCTTCAATTTTTGAGAAAGTAATCATGTTGGGAGTCTGGCTCTCGAGATTTGGAGAGTGGTTCATCTTCGATTTTTGAGCAAGCAATCTTATTGGGAGTGTTTTCTCGAATGTGAGTAAAGGTTGGGCATTTTTGCCAGTCTGCCTTGCCATGGAGCACGGAGGTTGACACACATTAGAACTTTCTAGTTATCAAGTAGTGGTGCTGTTCCTTTACCTTTGTGGGTAATAGTAGGGTAGTTGGACCTTCAAAATTTATGTGTCTAAACTTTGTCAGAAATCTTTGGCAAAGTTATCTGTGGTACCCGAGGAGCTGATGTTGCGTGTGGAAAGTGGTGCCTCTTCGGAATCCGGAAAGTGGTGCCTCTTTGATTTTTTAATCAACGACCCTATTGCCCTTTCTTTTATAAGGGCACCAATTATGTGCAAGGAGTACATTCAGAGAGTTATTGCTTATAGGAATTTTCCCCTTACTTCAGAGATTTATTGCACCTCATTTCTCCTTCATCATTTCTGAGAATATCTGGCCCATTTGACCGTCGTTTTGACTTGAACTTTGGTGAAGAGGCAACCATGCCTTCTCAAGACAACATATGGCGCCCATCCTTCTTATCCCCTACTGGTCCTCTTACCGTCGGGGACTCTGTGATGAAGAATGATATGACCACTGCGGTGGTGGCCAAGAACATTCTCACTCCCAAAAATAACAGACTACTTTCCAAACGGTCTGATAAGTTGGCTGTTAAGGATTCTCTGGCTCTCAGTGTTCAATGTGCAGGTTCTGTGTCTAATATGGCCCAACGCTTATTTGCTCGAACCCACCAAGTTGAATCATTGGCGGCTGAAGTGATAAGCCTCAAACAGGAGATCAGAGGGCTCAAGCATGAGAATAAACAATTGCATAGGCTCGCACATGACTATGCTACAAACATGAAGAGGAAGTTCAACCAGCTGCAGGAATCTGATGGTCAGATTTGACTTGATCATCAGAGGTTTGTGGGTTTGTTCCAAAGGCATTTTTTACCTTCGTATTTTGGGGCTGTACTGCGTAATGAAGCTTTAAATGATCAACCTTCGGTGCCTCCTCATTCTAGGGTTTTGCCTAGTACTGAGACTCCAAATAATCACCTTCTGGTGCCTCCTCTTTCTGGGGCTCTGCCGACTGCTGAGACTTCTCCTAAGCAACCTTTGTGAAGGCTCCTTTTTGTTTGTCTATTTTGATTCATGTATATTTACATATTTGAAACTTATCGGAGATATCAATAAACAAGCTTTGCTTCATTTCAACGTATTGTGTTAAATACACCAAGGCCTTATTCACTAAGTTCTTTGAATTTTTCCTTTTGTTGAAGCTTGTATGTTAAAGCTTTGTGAGCGAAGCATGTAGGTTGAGGTAGTGCTCCCTTAATTTTCCGAGTGAGGAAAACTTCTCGTTTGGAGACTTGAAAAATCCAAGTCACTGAGTGGTTGTGAGATTTTCGAGTATCAAGGTGTAGTAGCATATGGTAGGAGTCCCCCAAGTCTCCGGTTGTGGGAGTTGACGAATGAGGCATTTCCTTTCTAAGTGGTAGCCCAAAACTCCTTCTTCATATATATTTGTTATGAAAGTTGTTAGGCCCAAATAAGAGAAGGCTTAGGCAATTTTTTTTTTCGATTTTTTTTTTCTAATTTTTTTTTTTCGAATTTTCGAATTTTTGAATTTCCGAATTTTTGAATTTTCGAATTTCCAATATATATATATATATATTAAAGCTTTGTAGATGAAGCTTTGGTGTTGAAGCTTTGAGGTCGAAGCTTTGTTGGGCACTATGAATTGATTTTGCTTCACACTATCTTGATCAAGATAGTGTGAAGCTTTTGTTTTGAAGCTTTTGTGGGTGAAGCTTTTATGGGTGAAGCTTTTATGGGTGAAGCTTTTGTAGGTCAAGCTTTTGTGGGTCAAGCTTTTGTTGGTGAAGCTTTTGTGGGTGAAGCTTTTATAGGTCAAGTTTTTGTGGGTCAAGCTTTTGTGGGTGAAGCTTTTGTAGGTCAACCTTTCGTGGGGGAAGCTTTTGTGGGTGAAGCTTTTGTGTTGAAGATTTTGTGGGTGAAGCTTTTGTGTTGAAGCTTTTGTAGGTGAAGCTTTGGAGTTGAAGCTTTTGTTGGGTACCATGAATTGATTTTGCTTCACACTATCTTGATCAAGATAGTGCGAAGCTTTTGAGAATTTTTAGTTGTCCTCCATTGATGAAGCTTTTGTTGGTGAAGCTTTGGAGTTGAAGATTTGTAGGTGAAGCTTTGGAAGTGAAGCTTTTGTTGGTGAAGCTTTTGTTGGGTACCATGAATTGATTTTGCTTCACACTATCTTGATCAAGATAGTGCGAAGCTTTTGAGAATTTTTAGTTGTCCTCCATTGATTTTTTTTTTTTTGGGAAACTAGAAATTTGAAAATTTGGGAGAGACAACATATACAAATTTTGCTTCCACACTGTTGAGCAAGAGATTGTGATGCAAGCCACACCTTGTAGTAGTCGAAGGTTTGGATCAACCATATAAATTGAATTCACTTCGGAGGTCTGAGAATTGTAGTTGCCCTCCATTGATGAAGCTTTTGTTGGCACCCTAAATTGGTTTTGCTTCACACTGTCTTGATCAAGAGTGTGTGAAGCTTTTGAGAATTATGGTTGAACTCCTTTGATGAAGCTTTTGTTGGCACCATAAATTGGTTTTGTTTCACACTGTCTTGATCAAGAGTGCGTGAAGCTTTTGAGAATTGTGGTCGCCCTCCATTGATGAAGCTCTTGTTGGCACCATAAATTGGTTTTGCTTCACACTGTCTTGATCAAGAGTGTGTGAAGCTTTTGAGAATTGTGGTTGCCCTCCATTGATAAAGTTCTTGTTGGCACCATAAATTGGTTTTGCTTCACACTGTCTTGATCAAGAGTGTGTGAAGCTTTTGAGAATTGTGGCTGCCCTCCTTTGATGAAGCTGGGAAACTAGAAATTTGAAAATGTGGGAGGGACAACATATACAAATTTTGCTTCCACACTAGTTGAGCAAGAGATTGTGATGCAAGCCACACCTTATAGTAGTTGAAGGTTTAGATGAACCATATAAATTGAATTTGCTTCAAAGGTCTGAGAATTGTTGTTGCCCTCTATTGATGAATCTTTTGTTGGCACCATAAATTGGTTTTGCTTCACACTGTCTTGATCAAGAGTGTGTGAAGCTTTCTACGAGTTGTAGTGTTTGCATTGTTACAGAGGGCAAATGTTTGAAGCAGATGTAAGAGAGCTGAATAGCTTGATCTTCCTATTCCATGCACTGAAGTTGTTGTTGGCTTGCAATAAGATTTTGTTGGTGACTATACCTCTTGTTGGGCATAAGTGCTCCCCTAATTGAGTTGTCAAGCTTGAGGGTTTTTAATTATTTGTGAATGCTAAGAGTTCACATGTACAAGTTGTACCACTCGTCTTCTGGTAGGTGGAATGAATAGTGAGTTGCTTTCATCACTTGGTTGGTGGTACGAAGGTGAGTTCCTTCTTCCCCTGGTTGGTGGCATGAATGGCAAGTTGCCAAATGATATTAGAGTACGGGTTGTATATTTCATCCCCTGGTTGGTGGCATGGAGGAGAGTACGGGTTGTACATTTCATCCCCTGGTTGATGGCATGAATGGCAAGTTGCCAAATGATATTAGAGTACGGGTTGTATATTTCATCCCCTGGTTGGTGGCATGGAGGAGAGTACGGGTTGTACATTTCATCCCCTGGTTGATGGCATGAATGGCAAGTTGCCAAATGATATTAGAGTACGGGTTGTATATTTCATCCCCTGGTTGGTGGCATGGAGGAGAGTACGGGTTGTACATTTCATCCCCTGGTTGATGGCATGAATGGCAAGTTGCCAAATGATATTAGAGTACGGGTTGTATATTTCATCCCCTGGTTGGTGGCATGGAGGAGAGTACGGGTTGTACATTTCATCCCCTGGTTGATGGCATGAATGGCAAGTTGCCAAATGATATTAGAGTACGGGTTGTATATTTCATCCCCTGGTTGGTGGCATGGAGGAGAGTACGGGTTGTACATTTCATCCCCTGGTTGATGGCATGAATGGCAAGTTGCCAAATGATATTAGAGTACGGATTGTACATTTCATCACTTGGTTGGTGGCATGAAGATGAGTTCCTTCTTCACATTTCATCACCTGGTTGGTGAGAATAAGAGCAAGGTGTCTAGGCACATTGTAGCAAGTGTCGAATGACACAAAACATGTTGAACCCTTTCAAAGCATAGTTGGCTTATGTATGAATGTGTTGGAATGTATGATTGAACGAATATACTATGAAGCTGTTCGTTTATTTGTATAGTCTTGTTGACATATACTTAGAATTTGTTTCAAGTTGGAGGCATTCATGTTGAAGCTTTGAACTCGAGTGTTTCATTACTAGGAATGTAAGAGGATTAGGATCAAGTTGTCTAAATCACCTCTTTATTGAATTCATGCCAAATAGTTTTCGTTGCATAGGATGCCGAACAGTTGAAGCTTAACACTTGTACAATGTGAGTTTACTTGTAATAGTACTTCAAGTGATCAACGTTCCATGGATGGCCAAAAAAGCTTCTAAGCTTGTAAAAGCCAGGGCAACTAATGCCAATAACTTCAAACGGTCTATCCCAGTTTCGACTAAGTGTTCCTTCACTCGGGACTCTGTCGCAGAGTAATCTTTTCTTTAATAATCAATCCTTCACTTTGAAAGAACAAGGTTTGACCCTTGAGTCATAGTAGTTGGAGATGTGCTGCTTGTAGGCGACATTCCTCAAGTGAGCCTGGTTTTTGTGTTCCTTGACTGGATCTAAGTTGAGGGTAAGTTGTTTGTCATTTTCACTTTGCACGTAGTTCTGGACTCGGAACGTTGCTTGCTCAAGCTCAACTGCGACAACTGCCTCTATACCAAAGGTAAGTGAGAATAGGGTTTCTCCTGTTGATGTCTGATATGAAATGCGGTATGACCAAAGAACTTGGGGTACAAATTCTGGCCAACAGCCTTTAGCCTTGTCAAAAATGGTTTTCAAAGTTCGCTTGATTATTTTGTTGATGGCTTCAACTTGTCCATTAGACTGGGGATGAGCTGGGGAGGCAAAACATAAGTTGATGTTGAACTTAGAGCAGAACATCCTGAACTTATTATTGTCGAACTGTCACCCGTTGTCAGTGACTATCACATTGGGAATGCCGAATCTGCAAAAGATGTTCTTTCATACGAAGTCTTCTATTTTTGCCTCAGTAATGGTTGCCAAGGATTCTATTTCAGCCCACTTTGTGAAGTAGTCAACTGCAACGATTGCATAACGAACCTAGCCTTTCCCTGCAAGTATTAGGATTATCAAATCAAGTCCCCATTAGGCCAAGGGCCAAGGGCTGATCATAGGAGTGAGAGGCTCGGGAGGGGAGTGAGGATTAGTTGCGTAGCGTTGACACTTATCACATGAGCGGGATATTCTGATGGCATCTTAGTGGAGTGTTGGTCAGTAATATCCTTGGCGAAAAGCCTTATGTGCTAGGGATCGAGATCCAGCATGATCTCCGCAGACTCCTTCATATATTTCCCGAATGACAGTTTCCGCCTCTGTGGGCATAAGGCATCTTAGGTATGGTAGGTTAAAACCCAGCTTGTATCGAATATGCTTAGCTTGGACTTTGTCATTTGGAAGGGTTCCATAAGCAAGGAATCTATAAATCGAGGTAATCCAACTATCTCCTTGTTGTAAGTTACACACTTCCGCAGTCATGGTGTTTGGTGCTGCCAACAATTCGACCTGAATTTTTCTCCCAATCTTGTCTTCCACCGCTGAGGCGAGGCGA
>VIEB01001270.1:0-54258 GCA_006547085.1 Malus baccata | reverse complement strand
AGGAGATGTCAAACTCACCCAATGCTATCGCCCATTTGATCATTCGCCCGGAAGTGTCAGGACTTTAGAGTATTTGTCGAAGAGGATGATTGGTAAGCATGACGATAGAGTGTGCTTGGAAGTAAGGGCGAAGTTTTCGAGCAGACATGACCAATGCTAGAGCCAATTTTTCAATGTTAGAGTATTGTGTCTCCGCATCTTGTAAGGCCTTGCTAGCATAGTAGACAGGTCGTTTGACATTACCATCATTTCGAATAAGAATGGAACTTACTGCTGAAACCGATACCGACAGATAGATAATGAGAGTGTCACCAACCTCAAGTTATGAGAGCAAAGGGGCTTTACTCATGTAGTCTTTGAGGTTCTTGAATGCCGCAGCACATTCATCAGTCCATGTAATGTACTTCTTAAGTGCTTTGAAGAAATGAGCACATCTATCAGTGGCCTTAGAGATGAACCTAGTTAAGGCTGCCACCTTGCCAATAAGGCTCTGGATGTCTTTTAAAGTTACCGGTTCCTTCATGTCGAGGATTGCTTTGATCTTCTCGGGATTAGCCTTTATGCCTCGTTGGCTTATCATGAAGCCTAAGAATTTGCCAGAGTCTACGCCGAAGGCACATTTGTTCGGGTTCAACCTCATTCGATACCTCTTCAGAATGGTGAAAGTTTCAGATAGGTTGGTGATGTGTTGGTCAGCATGTTTTCTCTTGACTAGCATATCATCAACGTAAACTTCCTTGCTCTTCCCAATCTATTCGGCGAACATTAAATTGATCAGTCTCTGATAAGTCGTTCTTGCATTCTTTAGGCCGAAGGGCATGACTTTATAGCAATATAGTCCCCTGTCAGTAATGAGGGCTGTGTGTTCTTGGTCCGGAGGGTTCATGAGGATTTGGTTGTATCCCGAGTAAACATCCATGCAGCTCAGTAGTTCACACTCTACCGTAGAGTCTATAAGTCTGTCTATGAGAGGAAGAGGAAAGTTATCCTTCGAGCATCCTTTGTTTAGGTCGGTGTAATAGACACACATTCTCCACAAGACCTTTTAGAGCAAAAGACTTTCCTTGGTCGGATTCTTCTTAACAAGGACAACATTTGCTACCCACGTTGGATAATTGACTTCGTGGACGAAGCCTATGCCTTTGAGTTTTTAACTTCTGCCTTCATTGCCTCGTACCGTTCAGCATCATAAGATCTTCCCTTCTGTCTCACTGGCTTGGTCTTGGGGTCAATACTTAAGCGATGACAGATTATATCAGGAGAGATGCCTGGCATATCTTCGTATGACCAAGTGAATACCTCAATGTTCTCTTGCAAAAAATAGATCAATGCCTACCGAATGGGTGGTAACAAGGTGGTACCAATCTTCACCATGCGATATGGATAATCTTTTGAGATAGAGACCTTCTCCAACTCTTCAGCGGGTTGTGCTTGCTGGGTGAAAGATTCATCTCGAGGATCGTCGGATTGACTGTTGCCATCGTGAAGATCCAAGTTGGCTTCGTCTGGGCTGGTCTTTATGACTTGGTCATGTATAAAAAGGGTTTCCTTGGGCACATGCAGGTGCTGTTGCTTGGCCGAAGTGTTGTAACATAATCGTGCATTAAGTTGGTCTCCTCTGATGTAACCATTGCCATAAGGGGTTAGAAATTTCATCAACAACATATGTGTGGATACCGTGGCTTTGAGATCATTGATGCCTGTGCGTCCGAAGATGACATTGTATGCCGTTGGGCAATCAACCACCAGGAAGTTAGTGGTAATGGTAGTTGTGTAAGGGCCTGTACCAATGGTGAAAGGTAAGTGTATGCTCCCCAAATGTTGCATGATATCACCGGAGAAGCTTATCAAAGGGAAAATCGAGTGGTCGAGCAAGTGTTCAGCTACATTAAGTGCCCTGAAAGCTTCAACAAACATGATATTGACCGAAGCTCCCGTGTTTACCAGGATTCGTCGTACTTCAAAGTTAGCTATGTGAGCTTCCACGATCAGTGGGTTGTTGTGAGGGTAGATGATACCTCTTTCTTCCTCAAGGTAGAAACATATTGAATCCCAGTTAGGCTTTTGATACTTACCTCCCCTGATGTCTTCCACGTGAAACACTTGGCAGCCAGACCTTAAAGCTCGTTCACTATTTTTCATGGCCCTGTTGGAAGATTTAGATATGGGTGTGCCACCACTTATGGAATATATCACATTTACCTGGTGTTGGTTATGGTTACCCCTAAGAGGGTGAAGGAGGAATTGATCAATTTCTCCTTCACGTGCCGAAACTTCAATATGGTCACGAAGGTTGATACACTTTTCGCCGTCATGGCCGTTATGCTCGTGGTAACAGCAAAACGTGATCGGGTTCTTCGTGGGCTTGTAATTCGGGTGCCTCGGCTTTGGCTTCAGTATCAAGTGTGCTATGCTGGGGTAAATGGCCACGCATGTGGCGTTCAAAGGTATGTATGCCTCATACCTCGGGGTAGGGATTGTCCTGACACGTGCTTGACCCATTGTGTTAACTGCTTGGGGTCGGGGATTATCATGGCGATACCCTTGGTTATCGCGGTAGTGTCCCTTACTCCTTTTACTAAAATGAGACTGGTGAGGATGAAATCTTTCCTTTTACCCTGAGATTGATATGTCTGTTGACTTGGCAAAGTATTAAGTAAGGCAGGGGGAGGCACCGCTGCCGTTTGGAAGGTCGAGGTCTTCTCATTTGGTTGGATCTGGCTTCCACTCCCTACTTGCTGATATGGGGTGCTTGTGGGGGGTTTCCCTTGATATGTCATTGCCTCGGCGGAGGCATGGTTGTAAGCCTGTGCCATCACCTCAGAGTAAGTCTTCCAAGTGTTGGCATTGATCATGTACTTGAAGAAACAATCACGTAGGCCTGCCGTGAAGGCCTTGAGGGCGGTCTTGTCATCTGCCTTAGCGCAGCGAGAATACTCATGGCTGAAACGATCAGCATACTCTCGTAGTGACTCATCCGACTTATGGCGAATAATGTACAAATCATCTGCATAATGCAAGCGATCAGTCTGGAAGATGTGTTGAGAGACAAACAGTTTCCTCAGTTCCTCAAATGAGTCTACTGTCTCAGGTGGAAGACTGCAATACCAATTTAGAGCTCCGCCAGAGAAGGTGGAGGGGAAGAGAAGACATCACTCTTCGTCGGTGTGCATCCGATATGCCATGGTAGACTCAAAGAGGTTAAGGTGTTCAATTAGGTCCTCCCTTCCAGTATAGAGTTGTAAACCAAGCTTTTGTTTTGTCTTTGCTTGAAGGGGGTGTCGAGGATCCTCTTTGTGAGAAGACCAGGCTTGGGTTGGTTCCGTTCAGGTATCTCGCCTTGACGTTCGGCCTTCAACTTGTTTACTTCTTCAAGGAGCTGTAGGACAAAGGGGTCTTGAGTAGAGTCATGTACCACTGGGATTTTCTTTCGTAAGTCTCCATCGCCTCTTGGAAGTAGGAAAGTTTGAGCAAGGGTGTGTAATTTTTCCTTTGATTCGTCGTATTGACTTCTAGGGTGAGTTTGTCGGAATACCTCAGAGTCCCCTATACCTTCATGTTCCTCTAGGACATGTCGTTCCTTCCCTAGATTGGTAGCTGGCCTGGATCGTGGGAGGGGAGCGAGTCTTTTAGAAACCCTTGGGTCATTGATCTTCGAGCATATGTGGAGGAGATTCTCTCGACGTTACTTTAGGAAGTCTCGGCAGTCACGATAAATGGCTTTCGATCCTTCCAACCCTTTTGCAAGGAGGTGTCTTCCTCCACTTCCCCTGAAGGATTATTTTGTGAAAACATGTTCATTTGAGCAACATCATATAGCATGCAATTAACAATTAAAGGCGGAATCATGCTTACATGCACTCAAAAACAAAACATTACCCATGAAATTCAAAGCCTAGTAGATTGGTGAACCAAGATTCAACTCAAATCAAAGTGAGTTGAGAAATACATACCTTTGTAGATTCCTCTTTGCATAAGCAAAGGCTAATCACCCAAAGAGAGGGCCTTCATTCCTTGCATCTAAAATCTATGGATTTGGATAGAAGTGAATTTTGGCTATAAAGTTCTTTATATAGTCACTTCTTTAAATGACCTAAAGAACCAAAAACCCTATTTTTCATCTCAAGGCCGGCCTTAGGGTGTTATTGGGCTAATTGGGCCTTTGTGAATTTTTATTCATTAAGTTGTCATACAACTTAAGTCAATGGGCTTGACGTTCGAAGCCCATTGGGCCTTAAGGTCCAAAACTATCCCGAGGTCTTTAACGAACTTATTCGTTTGATTAATTAACATATTAATTAATCCTTGCCATAAATAATTAAACCATTTAATTATTCTTACTCATCTCCATTGTTTCTTCAATCTCCACCTTACACGGTGTACGATCCATTAGGTTCCTTTTAGCGAGGCAGTGGGCGATTAAAACCATTTCACATCGATTGTGAATTGAAACTTACTTTCAATTCTCCCTTTAGTGATTATACACGTTTAGGGCTTCCACAAACCATGAGTGACACCTAGCAGCATATCATGGTTACCCAAGCTAATCAGAAGAGGTGGAGAACCTATTCAGTTTAGGATTACAAATGCAATACGGTCTTTCTCTAATACAATACTCTTGACCACATTGTTTGGTTTGATAGTTTAGTTTATTCATGTCTACTATCCAATGTGATTCGTGTGCTTATATGATTACCTTGAATGTGATTTGGAACGACTTCCTAAATCTCATTCATACTCTGGCCAGAGATTCTTAATCATATCATAGAGTATTCTCCCTCAAACAGTTTGAAGGTTAGAGATCCCTTGTTGCGCATTCATATGCCTACATGATTAGATAGCTTGACCCCAACAATGCCGTGGACACTCCAATGGAATGCCATTTAACATGATCAAAGATCAAGGACCTAACCATTAGACATCTATGATGCCTCAAGTCAAAGGACTACTTTGCATTATCCCAACCATGAGTTCTCATGTGACATGAGTATGAGAACTCCTCGTTGATCGTGTTCAGTGAACTCATTCACTATTGAGCACCTACATGCTTGTCTTGATGTCACACACACCAATGACTCGAGGCTAGTCACTCTCCCTGAGAGAAGACATAGCGGAATATAAAGACAATCTATGTTTTTCCAATTTCTTTGGTAGTTCATATGAGGAAGTAAGTACCATCTGCTTTCGCAGAGATCTATATTTGATTCACTTTCCGAATGTGAAGTACTTTCTCTTCTCTCATTAATCTTCTACTTCTTATTAGCCACACTTTTACAACGATTGTAAAACATAGTTACTAATACGGAATCAAGCATTCAAGTAGAAGAACCAACTGTTTTGAACTATTCAAGAACAATTTACAACACCTTCGAAAGGTGTGTTCTTGACATTTGCAAGACATTTCTTGCAAATACCCCTTCCAATGTCCATCCTTTCATAAAGAAAGTTTGTTCCCTTGGAGTTAATTTTATCTTCTTCATTTGACTTCTCCTTTGACTACAATAGTCATGGTCCCTAAACTCCCACTATCTCTCTTGAAACTTATTTCAATTGTGTTTATTCATATCAAACATTTTGGAGAGTATTTGTTTATTGTTCACTATATAGTTTACAATAAACTTAGTGAACCATTAGGATAGGGACATAAAAGTGAAGTCCTTGCCTAGTTTCCGTTTCTTTAAGTGGTGTAACACTTTAACACTCAATGATTCGAAATCATCATAAGTCCATGTTGATGGACTATTTTTGTCAACCAACCATTATGTTCTTAAACATAATTACAAACTTTCAAGAGTTGTATAAGGCAACTCTCATTTCTTCATACAACAATTTGTAAGTGAAGAATCATGGCACATAAAGTGTCCATGCCTTTGTGCTTTCTTCTTAAGTTCTTTGTTGAACAAAGAAACAAGCACTAGTGTTTGCATTGACTAAGGGTTGTTCAAAGCAACTCTTATTTCTTCATACAACGATTTGTTAGTGAAGAACTAATAACACTAAAAGTGTCCTTTTCTTTATGCTAATCTTCGTAAGTTCCTTTGTTCATTTAACAAAGGATTAAGCATTGGTTGTTTGTGTTGTCCTCTTCATGATAGACTTATCTAACATGTTCTTCCAATGATACATTACCAATAGGAAGATTTTGAGGATGAGACTACTTAGGTACATATACAATCCATTTAAGACAATCTTTGGGATTGTTGTACCAAGTCCGGAAACTAAAGCATGCGGCTTTTCTTTGTCAAGTTTTGGATGGCGTTTGCAAATATATTGGTAAACAAATACATAACGAATATAAATTGATTGATTTTAAGCCATTTGATTCGGGTCTTTAAATCAAATAGCACCACCCACTATTTTTGGCAAATTCAATATCCCTCATTGGAATTCGAGAGTTTTGGAGGAAACTCTTAGTAGGGTATGGGAGACTCACTGCTACCAAGCCCACCTCACAATGATATGATATTGGCTAGCATTAATAATAATGAGAGAGTACGCTTACTCATTTGCATCTCTTGCAAGTACCCATTTTATTTGGCCTCTAGAGAATGTTACCTCACAATGATATGATATTGGCTCCATTACACTTAGTTAAGTCATTCCCACCATGCTTAGTACGTGAAGGGGTTCAAGAATAGCCTCACGATGATACGATGTCGGCCATCCTCGTTGCCTACACTTACCTCATCATATGTTTATGGACTCCTCCTGAGTATAAGCATGCACTTTGTACTTCCCCATGATAGGGTGAAGGCGGTGTACAAGTCATAAATGATTGGAGCCCACCACGGTGGAAGGCCACGAAAGAGTGTTCAAAGCACTCTCACGCTTATCAACTTAATAATAGTTTGATTGAGGGTTTTAGGTCTCATCACATACAAATATTCATTTTAATCTTTATTAAAACAATTTTGGTCCTATTACAACTATTGGTCCATATGATTGTTTTTAGTTGTATTTAATACTCCCACTATGCTTATAAAACGGTTTTTAAAGCAAGAGTATATGATACTACTTACATAACCTTTGCATTCATTTGATGGACTATATAGTTGCCTTAGGGCCTTAGGATGACTATGAACCTTTGTTTAGATTCAACACGAGCCTTGTGTTGAATCTCGGTCTAGGGATGGTGATTGATTTTAGTTACGCGTTAAATCACATTAAGGCGTGTTGTCTTAGGGGCGTTGGACCCAACTACTTCATTTTCATGCATATCAAATAAAGCAAGAAAGAAGTACTTCAAAGTAAAGGTGAGCTTATGCTCCTTATAAGAGTTGCATAAAACAAATTACTTTAAAGTAAAGAAGAGCTTAAGCTCTTTTACAACATTTGATCAAATCAAATTACAACCAAAATCTAATCTACACATTCCCATGGTTCAAACAAATTTGAAACGGCCTATCACATAGCTCAATTATCGTAGGCTTAGGTTCATAATCACCCTTTAATTAATTAACACTTTAACTAATTAAATTGAATGCAACATTTTCATTTGGTTTTTGTATCCATAAAATTGATTTAAATGGAGCTAAACAAAATGAAAATCCAATTCTCATTTAAAGAGACAAAACAATTTTGTTCTCTACTTAATTTGGGCCATCTTGCAATAACCACAACATTTGGGCTATATTGCGAAAACACAAACTTTTGGGGTCACTTTGTAAAAACACAAAAGTCCACTACTTCATGTAAATACAACTAGAACCCAAAAATTAAACAATGCAAAAACTTCATTAAAGGAGCAAAACAATTTGTCCTTTAGCATTTTTGGACCTAAACGTAAAAACGTAAACTTTTGGGCCAAAGTGCAAATACATAAAAGTAGCAAAACTTTATGTAATTGCATAAAAGCCCCAAAAGTACTCCCACTTGAGGGAGGGCCGGTTTTGGTGTGTGTGTTGATTTGTGAGTTTTGACATAAAGCATGCAAGTGGTGCATGACATAAATGTCATGCAAGTGGTGTGTGTGAAAGGAAATTAATCCTTACACACCCACCAATATTTCTTACACCTTTTAAACAAATATCTAACACATTAAATCATTTGAAAAACATAAAACATAAACTTTATGAAATAAATCAAAACTTTGAATCAAAACACAAAACTTTTTGTTCTTGGCAAAAATGTCAAGAACAATGAAGAACACTCATGGAAAACCTCAAAAATTTCCATGAACATTTTTCACCCAAAAACATTCCAAAACAACTCAAACTTAAGGGAAATAACATATAACCAAACTAGGGTACATAGGGGTTCCAAAAGTTACTTGAAAATACTTTTAACAAGTCAAACAAGAACCCAAAAATCCACCCTTTGGATTTGGCCGAAAATCCCCAAAGTCATGGCACCAAATTTTTAGCTCCAATATTCATGTTCATATGAACTACATCTACAACATTTGAGATGGCAAATTTTCTAACAAAATTTACATTCAAAAACAAGAATAAAGCTTGTAACATGTTACAACTTTTAAATCACAAACTATGAACTACAAAACCCAAAAGGATTCACCAACTACTAGACCTAGGCTCTGATACCACTTGAAGGATTATTTTGTGAAAACATGTTCATTTGAGCAACATCATATAGCATGCAATTAACAATTAAAGGCGGAATCATGCTTACATGCACTCAAAACAAAACATTACCCATGAAATTCAAAGCCTAGTAGATTGGTGAACCAAGATTCAACTCAAATCAAAGTGAGTTGAGAAATATATACCTTTGTAGATTCCTCTTTGCATAAGCAAAGGCTAATCACCCAAAGAGAGGGCCTTCATTCCTTGCATCTAAAATCTATGGATTTGGATGGAAGAATAGGTTTCTCCAAGTTCCCAAAATTGAGAACCTCTAAGTCTCCACACCAAGGATGGATTGATGAAGAAATGAGTGACCTAGAGGAAGTAAGATTGCAGATGCACCCTCCAAGGATGCCTGCCTCTTTAGAGAGAAAAGGAGAGACATGTTCTCTCCAATTTTCTCCAAAAGAACCCTTTATTAATTTTTAGGCTATAAAGTCCTTTATATAGTCCCTTCAAATAAGTGACCTAAAGAACCAACAGCCCATTCTCTCTAACATGGCCGGCCATAAGGGTTTTATTGGGCTTTTGGGCCTTTGTGAATTAAGTTGTCATACAACTTAAGTCAATGGGCTTGATGTTCGAAGCCCATTGGGCCTTGAGGCCCAAAACTAACCCGTGGTCTTTTAACGAACTTTATTCGTTTGATTAATTAACATATTAATTAATCCTTGCCATAAATAATTAAACCATTTAATTATTCTTACTCATCTCCGTTGTTTCTTCAATCTTTACTTTACACGGTGTACGATCCATTAGGTTCCTTTTAGCGAGGCAGTGGGCGATTCAGAACTCTTTCAAATCGATTGTGAATTGAAACTTACTTTCAATTCTCCCTTTAGTGATTATACACGTTTAGGGCTTCTATAAATCATGAGTGACACCTAGCAGCATATCATGGTTACCCAAGCTAATCAGAAGAGGTGGAGAACCTATTCAGTTTAGGATTACAAATGCAATACGGTCTTTCTCTAATACAATACTCTTGACCACATTGTTTGGTTTGATAGTTTAGTTTATTCATGTCTACTATCCAATGTGATTCGTTTGCTTATATGATTACCTTGAATGTGATTTGGAACGACTTCCTAAATCTCATTCATACTCTGGCCAGAGATTCTTAATCATATCATAGAGTATTCTCCTTCAAACAGTTTGAAGGTTAGAGATCCCTTGTTGTGCATTTATATGCCTACATGATTAGATAGCTTGACCCCAACAATGCCGTGGACACTCCAATGGAATGCCATTTAACATGATCAAAGATCAAGGATCGAACCATTAGACATCTATGATGTCTCAGGTCAAAGGACTACTTTGCATTATCCCAACCATGAGTTCTCATGTGACATGAGTATGAGAACTCCTCGTTGATCGTGTTCAGTGAACTCATTCGCTATTGAGCACCTACATGCTTGTCTTGATGTCACACACACCAATGACTCAAGATTAGTCACTATCCCTGAAAGAAGACACATCACACACTGATCTTAACGGACTGTCAATGCCCAATTGGCAATCCTATGATCAGGAACGTTTAGGATGTGTCTACGAAAGAATGGTCTCATGAATCTAACTTCTTTAGATTGCATTCTCCCAATCACATATTCCTTGGACTTTATCGTTTAAGCATATAATATTATATGAGACTGTTTAAACAATAATCTTTGCCCTTGATATTAAACTAGATTAGTTTAACATGTGAAATGTCCGTAAAGTATCATCATATGATTGGTTTTAGGGCACATTTCCAACATCCCGTACTTTGGGTCGAAACAACTGGGTTGAGAGAAGTCTCATGTTGATCAATGTTTTGATGATTAGCTCGCTCCTCATCAGGAATACCCATGTAGAAGGAAGGTGACCCTCCGTGTTAGGGGGCACCCAGATGATGGTTGATGTCTACAAGGGTAACAAGCTCCCGTGTTTGAGTATACATAGTTTCATGGAGCGTCTCAAAGAGCCTCTTATACTGCTCCTGGAGGACCTCATACTTCATTGCTATCTTGTTGTTTTGAGCTTCTAGCTCATCGACTTTAGCTTGAAGAGCAACCCTCTTTCATTCCTTCTTTCGTTGCTTCGCACTAGGTGCAAAAGGGGTGTCATTCTGTGTGTTATGGCTTCCTTCGCTCCCCATGTTGGAGAGGGATGTCTGGTCAAAAGAGAGTGTAAGAACGGTGACAACCAGCTTGACAAAGCTGAAGAGAGTGGGAATAAGTGTTGTTCCCACAGACGGTGCCAAATGTTAATGCACAAAATCAGTTAGGACTTTGGTACAACAGAAAATGTTAAATTTGTGACCTTCGCTAGATTGCTCCGGTCACTAGTGTGGATAAGTATGTAAATGGATAGGAACAGGGAAGCAAACACAAAATGTACATGGTTCACCCAGATTGGCTACGTCCACGGAGTAGATGAGTTCTCATTAATTGTGAAGGGTTTACACAAGTACATAGGTTCAAGCTCTCCTTTAGTGAGTACTAGTGAATGATTTAATACAAATGACATTAGGAAATATTGTGAGAGAATGATCTATATTTATATAAGAGAGTTTCTAGTTTCATTCTAACATTGACACGTGTCGTATTGTGATTGGCTTCTGATGTTGACACGTGTCGCGCTATGATTGGCTTCTGATGTCGACACGTGTCGCGCTGTGATTGGCCTCTTGGTTGGAGGGAAACTCTTCTGGGTCCTTGACGGTATAACATTGACCGGTGCTCAGTAGTTTCAGGATTGGTCAAGTATGGTACAAACAATGTTCAAGTGAAAACGTATATCTAACATGCAACGCATCTGTGATATTCAGATCAAATATAAACATGCAAGACTCACTAAGCTTTGTGAAAACCCTTTGAAAAACCATGCAACCCTTAAGAGCATGATGCTCGCCTTAAGTGAACTTACAATCACTAATCACAAGAAGCCTTCCTCAATTTCAGGGTGATGTTCCAACATACATCAAATTACTTATCTAAATACCCTAATGGTCGCGAATCACTGAGACAATTAGATAGTTTAATCACGGTGACTAATAATTCAAGGCAAGCATGCATCCATTCATAAGCAAATTAATAAAGTCACATATTCTTGCTAAGGCTCATGGATTCGCCCTAACAAAATGACTAGTTACGAACAATCAGAATAAAAACGAAAGAAAATATATTAACTAGAAAAAGATTGAAAACACCTTGTAGGTAAAAAGTCTGAGGTTCTCCAAAATAATGCCTCTGTTCTTTCAATATTGCGTAGAAAACCCTAATGGCTAAAAAGCCTTTTTTATATACTCCAAATTAAAACCCTAATAGTAAAAGGTTTTCTAAAAACTAGAAAATAAAATAATAAAATGATAACTAGGAATTACATTCCTATTATGACTAGGAAATATGCTCATCAAACAGATAGCCACATTTCTGGAACTTCAGGGCTCCAAAACAGATCCAAAACTACTCGAATTAAAGATTATGACCTCCTCTTCAAGTTCCAAGAAGACCCCAAGTCCAAAATCCATCATCTTCCAGCCCAAAAGTCGCAAATAAGCTCTGCAACTCAATCTGCCAACACAGCACGCTGTGCATAAATTAATTCGCCACGATCTGATGCTTCGAGATAAAATTATGAAATTTTGACACAATCTTCTTGGCAGACTCACGAACTCGCTCCAATTATAATTACTCGAAAATTCCACCGTTTGGCTATTTTTAGCTCAAAACAAATTCACATGTCCTACATTAAAAATACATAACAAAGTATCAAAATCTCACCAAAATAATAACCAAAATATACCAAGAATAGGGAATAATATATAGTATAAATCACTTATGCTACTCAGTCATCCAACTATAATGCTTCTCCAAAGTATTACAACAACAATGGTTGTAAAGGATCATTTCAGCGTAACAATCGTGGTAATTTTGATAAGAGTTCCAATAATTCTCATGGTAATTTTCACAATTCTGGCAATGGTTATGGTAACTTTAGAAATAACTCTGGCAATGATTCTATCATTTTTTATCGCAACTTTGGTGGTTTTAATCGAAACAATCGTGAAAGAATTCCTTGTTAAATATGTCATTCTTATAATCATGAAGCTATTGACTATTATGAACACATGAATCATTCTTTTTTTGGTAGTAAAATTCCACCTGCAAAATTGGCTGCTATGTATGCTGATACTACTTCCAAGCAATCTCCTTCTACTTGGTTGATGATTTATGGACCCACGTCTCATATAACCAATGATATCTTAGCCATTTCTTCCCCAATTCCATATTATGGTGAAGACAAGGTGTATATTGGTGATGGACAAGGTATGTCTATTCATCATACTGGTACTTCTTTGCTTAAAACACTAGATATTGCCTATAGATTGAATAATGTTCTTCATGTTCCCATGATGAAATTCAATCTACTCTTCTGCCTATCAATTTCTAAAAGATAATTACAGTTTTTACCCTTGATTCTGATGGTTCTGAAATTAAGGATCGTTCTATGGGGAGGATACTTTTTCGAGGGCCAGATAGACATGGTTTCTATCCTTTTCAAGGTCTTTCCTTAGTATCCTCTACACATTATCCTCTTATCAGTACAAAAGTTTCCGTGCAGCTATGGCACAAGAGGTTTGGCCATCTTTGTACATCTATGTTTTGAAAGATTTTACATAAGGATAAGCTTGCTCACAATGATGACAAGTTTACTAATTTATTTTGCTCAGATTATGCTATAGGTAAAAATCACAAATTGTCTTTGTCCTCTAGTACTAATACTATCTTTGCTAGTTTAGAGTTGATTCACTCTGATGTTTAGGGACCAACTCCAGTCACTATTGTTGGTGGTTACAAATTTTATGTGTTGTTTGTGGACGAGTTCACTAAGTATACTTGGTTGTTCCCTCTGAAAGCTAAGTCTGAAGTATTTTTCATTTTTGTTAACTTCCAAAGCTTATGTAGAAAACATGATTGGAAAGAAAATAAAGATTTTGAGGTCTGATTCAAGGGGTGAGTTCATAAGTTCTCAATTCAATTCTTTTCTCTCAAGTCATGGTATATCACATCAATATGGTTGTACTCACCTCACACTCCATCACATAATGAATGTGTTGAGAGGAAGTGTGAAATCCCGTCCCCGGATTTCACTATTTAATTTTCATATATTGTATTTGCGCGATTTTATTTTGTTGATTTTAGAGTTTTAGTTAATTAGTTACAAAGTTTGAGTTTTCGTAATAGTCAATTAAAATCCGTACACCTTTCGGGGTTACACTTAATGGTTTTTAATAGCGCTCGATTCTACGAGCACATAGGCAAATACTATTCCCAAAACGGAGCTATAATGAAGGAATTACGAGCTACGTAAGTTAAGGACAAAAACGTAAATTGGAAGGGGGACCAATCCCCGTTCTGGAAAACTGACAGCCGACTCGATTGAGACCGGGTCACTCACATGACCCGTTTTCCGACCCGGTTTCTGCAAGCTGTTCCGACGCCGCTCCGACGTTTTTTTCTAGCGAATTAAAGCCAGTCACCACCAGGAAACAACTCAGCTCACCCCAAATATCATTTCCACCGAAACTCTAGCGAGTGTGATCACAGTTTCACTACGAATAGAGTCGTCGTCTTCCTCGAGCTCACAGCGACGATGCCGCCGTTGCAGCGCTTTCCGACGTCACCTACCACCACCATCCAGGAACAAAGCCCAAGCAATGTTCGAGGCGTTGGAGCATCGATGACGTTGAATCGACGATCACCCTTTCTATGGTTTTTCGGCAATCCATGAGCGTTTTCAGGCTTTTTCCCACGGAATTAAACCCAGAAGAAGTTATAAATCTTACTCTACTCCTCAAGCTTCATTTTGGTATAATTTGAGCTATTTGGCATTAGGTGAAAATTCCTGCGAGTCGTGGCCGCCAGCCGCCACGTGCGACGCTTCAATCATACCTGGCATCATGAACCAGGATAATTAAGTACAATTATTGGCTGTATTCATATTGAGTTAGTGTTCTGCAAGCAATCAACTAAGTATTGGCCATAGGCTGCAGAGAATAATAATCAATTGTAGTCATAGGTCATAGGCTATAGCTGCAAAGCACAAAGGTTTGACTTATGAATTAAGATATGACCATCAAGATGCGGAAGAATTACAACAACAAAAAAATGAAACTGAGAAAACAGATAGATGGGGAGGACGATGGAGTTGAATGAGAGGGGGATATGCGTATAACGGAAGAACGATGAACAGGATAAGGGAAAATAAATAGTGGAAAAGAGAGGAGAATTAATGAGATAGGAGAGAGATTAATAAATTTGATTAAAAGGCTTTTAGAATTTTGTTACCAAATATATAATTATTTAAAAAAAAGATAATTAATTGGATTAATTATATTGCATCTCAACCGTTAAAGTGCATAAATTTAAAAAAACTCCCATTTGTCACATCCCGGCCCGGGGCGGACCACTTCCCGGGCCCGGATGTGACAAATGGTATCAGAGTCTAACCCGCCGTCGAGGACGTCGGGCCCCTAAGGGGGGTGGATTGTAACATCCCACATCACCCAAGAAAGTGATCCTTAAATGTATATTCACATCCCTACCTAGCACGAGGCCTTTTGGGAGCTCACTGGCTTCAGGTTCCGTCGGAACTTCGAAGTTAAGCGAGAAGGAGGCCAGAGCACTCCCAGGATGGGTGACCCATTGGGAAGTTGCTCGTGAGTTCCCAAAAACAAAACCGTGAGGGAATGGTAAGCCCAAAACAGACAATATCGTGCTATGGTGGTGGAGCGAGCCCGGAAAGTGATCCACCCCGGGCCGGGATGTGACAAATTGGTATCAGAGCCTAGGTTGCAGTCCTGTATAATTGTTAATGCTTTAATGATCTTTTAATGTTTTCTGTCAGAATTATGCCGCCTCGTAGAGAACGTAGGGAATCCCGCCGTACTTCTGAACCTGATTCCCTGATATCACTCAGTTAGGGGAAGCAATGGCCCAGGTTTTTCAGAATGTAATTCGTCCTCCTCCCCCTCCTCAGATGACACCCCTAGAGACTATGTACAATTTGAAATTGGATCGTTTTATGGGCGATGAAGGTCACGAGGGGGCAGAGAAATGGCTAGACCACATTGAAAAGACGTTTCAGGTGATGCAAAGTCAAGGGAACTTTCCTACTAATAGGTGGGTTGAGACCACTACCTGGTTTTTGGGACGAGAGCCGGCAGGTTGGTGGAGGAATCAAACTCAGTTTATGTCCCCAGAAATGGCAGCTGATTGGGAAGTATTTAAAGCATGTCGGAACCCTCACATGGTCTGTACGACATTCACCTACTTGGATCCAAGGCAAGCGTGTGGTGCGGTGAATAATATAAGCACTAACACCTAGGGTGCAGGTTATGAACTTTCAATGCAATTCACATAAAATAAATCGTATGAATAATGTAAAACTCACATGTGCGTCCACAACGTCAATTCACATATATACGCATCAATTATCAAACCAAATATCTGAACAATTGCATGCATGGCAATTCAAATCATAATTTTGAAATAAACGCATTTTCTGGGAAAAACAGTAGTATATAGGTAATACGAAAACAAAACTGCCCACTCACTGGTAAGTCGATGGGTCGTAACCCCCGTGACGTCCCTGGATGCGCTCGTCCTCGGGATAGGTGTCACCTATATGCGAAACAACTATAAAAACGTTAATTTAAACACATAACCAATAATTCGAAATAACTTCTCATACAATGCTCAATTTGGGTATATGAATATACCACAGTGGCCTACTCGACGTCACGGACGTCGAGGAATTTTTAGAAAAATTTTTGGAAGCTCCACGCGCCGGCCAATTCACGGCCAGACACGCGGTTACGCGCAGGCCACGCACTGTGCGTGTCGTCTCCTACCCTGGGCTCGCCGGACTGGTTTTTCCGGCGGCCGAACGTTAATTTAAACACATAACCAATAATTCGAAATAACTTCTCATACGATGCTCAATTTGGGTATATGAATATACCACAGTGGCCTACTCGACGTCACGGACGTCGAGGAATTTTTAGAAATATTTTTGGAAGCTCCACGCGCCGGCCAATTCACGGCCAGACACGCGGTTACGCGCAGGCCACGCACTGCGCGTGTCGTCTCCTACCCTGGGCTCGCCGGACTGGTTTTTCCGGCGGCCGGATTCCGACTAGTGGGTGACCTTAGTTTATGCACGCCGATGATTGATGAGAGAAGCACTAGAGCGTATTCTTACACCTTTCATCGTACAGACTACCTTACGTAGTTCCGAGTGACGTGCAGAGTAGGGCCGTATAGGTCACTGGGGTGACTCCGGCAGGGGGAATATTGAGCTAGAATTAGCCGTACAGGACCATTATAAGGTCTCCGGTTAGTTCATTATATCATCTGTCATATTGATGCATCCATATTCTGTTTTTGACATTATGACATGGCATACTTTCTGGTTTTGATAAAGATTGATGATTTGAGATATTTGAAGGTATAAGCTATTATGTTATTTTCTGGGAAAGTATACAGGTTTTACAGTGAGGGGTTAGAAATGTTTTAAATGAAATGTTTTTGGAAAATCTTTGGTTTTACTGACCCACTCATCTTTGTTTTGCGCCCCTCCAGGTTCTAGTTAGCAGTTGGTGGCTCTCGAGGTCTTTTTCGGCATTCTGACAGACGCTCTACATGGAGCACTCACCTGCGGGTGTTGTACTTTTTATTATGGTCCTACTTGACTGCACTTAGACCTATGCTCTGAATTTATGTGTTTTACCTTATAACTCATCCTTTTATTCTAGTAGGTTGTTACTGCTAGAGATTGATTTAAATTCCTTCATATTTCTGCTATATCTTGCTTCCGTGTTGCACTTTGGCTACGTCACGCTCACGTGACGGCCAGCACGCCTTGATTCTCAGGATTGGGGTGTGTCACAATACTATTAATTTTAACGAAAAATCATATTTTTATATTAAAAATTCATCCTGGTACCATTCATTTTACCTTTTATTTTGTTCTTATCGTTAAAACTCAAAGTTTTCAGACATTTTTTCATTATTTTTCCTTAAATTTAATGATTTAAGATTTGTGTCAATATGTTTCAAAAAATGTTTACCAGAAAAAAAAAATGTGTCAAAAATGTGGTGTCACTAATTCTATCCATTGTAAAACCCAAATTATGTGTCAGAATTTGTGTCAAAATATGATGTCACTGATCTGTACCCATTGCGAAACCCAGATTCACTTATTTTAAAAAGTAGCAACCTTCCAAATCAAGCCAATTTAGGCGCAAACTTGGTCAACTTAGCCATGCCTAATAATATGATGTAATGCCACCATATCTCTGACTCATAATCTTCTAATTGCTATCATTATCGTATACTTTTCTGGTAAATATGCAAACAATAAACTCAAATATCTAATGGTTGATATAACTTTTGTAGACATCGCTTCTTGTCTGAAAATAAAAAACATAACTTAAATTCGTTAACCTCTTTCAACATTGAGAAACGATGTGCTTCAAGAGCTAATTCATACTTGATACTTGTTTGTGAATAATCAGCACATTTTGATTATACTAATGATGTTTATGGCTTATAAATTAAGGTGCTCTTTTTTTCTCCAAAAGAGAATGTTGTGGTAGAAGGGGATAACAAAATAAGATCATCTCCAAAAGAAATATCAAATTATAAGAGTCAAATTATAATTGATGGCTGATGTGACAATCTCAAGTCTTATGTCAAATTTTGTACTTCTCCATCCAAATTGTGAAATGTTATTTTCTTATTTAGGCCTAATTAGATTATTAGTCCCCGTGGTGATATGGTAGTTGGAAGATAACCGTGTGGTAAAATAAATAAATAAATAAACTAAGATTGAAGCCTCTGTGGTGAAGTTTGTTAGGATTTATGCCCAAAATTTGAAAATTTTGTTAACTCTCCGTTAATTATTAGCACGTGAGTCACACATATTAGGCAAACATAACTCTCCGTTAATTGTTAGTATGTGAGGTTAACTTTTTCTTTTTAGATTCACGTGTGAGCCTCATGTGCTAACAATTAGTAGAGAGTTGACAAAATTTTCAATTTTTGGCCTAAATCCAACAAACTTCCCTAGGGCTTAAATATTATTTTTTATTTTTTATTTTTTATCACATAGACTATTTCCCAACTAGCCTATTACCTTTAATCCAATTAAGCCTATTATTTAAATAGAGCTTTAAATGGTTGTAATTATTAAAAAAATGTTGAAACAAATTTTTTATTGGTTGAAATGTGAATAAAATAAGGGATCCACCATAAATGAATTAAAAATTGATGTCAAATTTAACTTTAAATCACCAAGTCTTCAAATTCAGTTAGCAAATAACATTTCACTTGGAGAGATTTTTTATGCCAAATTGCACAGTGACATATGACCTAGGATTTTGACATCTCCAAAAAAAAAACAAAAGACTAGTAAACTTCGTATAAGTCTACTTTAATATATTTATACATGTATTTGAACCTTTCACATGCCCCATTTGAATTTCGATATGGTCCACACGTCGCAATTAACGATGAATGTTTTTTCTCTTTTGGCTAGCCGTCTCCCAATTAGACTGCTTCTTCCAGCGCCTACTTCCAAGGAACAATTCCAAACCCCAAGTCCCCCACACCTTTATATATACGTACACATTAAAAACTCTCCCTCATCACCTCACAATTCCAAACGATATATACCCAATATACAAAATCCATTAAAATTAGAAATGAGGACCTCTAGCAAAGCAAAGAAGCAAAGCAAGTTCATGTACATTATTTGTGCACCCGTTAGGATCTTAACCAAGGCAAGAAACTTTTACGTGAGGGGCCTGGAAGATTATGCCGGCAAGGTGGGTTATGGTGGGGGTGGTGTGAGTGGTTACACTGCTTCACAAGTTTTGCCCAGGAGCTTCAGCGTCAATTCTTCGAGTTCTAACGACGATGAGGACTTGAGTCAGCTTCTAAGAACGGCATCTTCCAAGAGAAGTAATGCAGAGAAAGAGAGAGAGAACAATAATATTAAGTCTGTTGGGAGATCAGATTTGCACAGAAGACCAATAGTTAGACAACCCACAAACACTATGAATGGAATGGGGTTAAGGAGTTACAGTGTTGGGTTGAAGATGGGAAGAATTGATGAGGAGACAGCTTGTTCTTTTAGGGAAGATAAAGTGGATGTGAATGCTGATTTGTATCCGAGAAGCAGAAGCCATGCTGTTCGGAGAAGAAATGTTGGGTTTGCATAATTAGCCAGCCAAGAACTGATTTCTGAAATATTTTTTTATTTGGATGTAAAAACAAAATGAATTCATTCAAATTCTTTGTTTGATTTTTTGGATGCCAAATTATTTTCGATACAGTGTTAGAGTTAATTTGAATTACCCTTATTGGCCGCAAATTTGTACTTTCTAATTCCTAATTATATTTAAAAATGCTATTCAACGGGAAGGAGCTAGGAATTTTTCACTAGGTGTGCTAGCTTAAAGATTTCAATCTTTTATAAACAAAGAAATTTGATACTATATTTTTCATATTATCAATTAGCTTAAGGAAATTTTCACAAAGTGAGCCAAATAATTTTTCGTTATTAAAAAATAAGTGTTAAAATTCAAACAAATCCAAACTTGAAACATATACGTACAAGCAGTGTTCTAAAAATTACTCTAGGCGGCCATGGTGGAAGCCTGCTGCGATTTGGGATAGATCGTTTGAAAAATCGACGGGGACCTAGGTGCTCTAAACATCGCTAGGCGGTCTGAAATTCTTGCCATTGCACAAGGTGCTTTGTAACTCTCCCCACCACCGAAGGCTCTACAACTCTCATCGCATCTGCAACTTCAAATTTCCAACTCCCGCATTGCATTTCGCATCTTGCATCTGCATCGCAAACTATGGTTGCTTGCCAGAGGTTGAGAGAGAGAGAGAGAGAGAGAGAGAGAGAGAGGTTTTGTGTCACGCCCCGAACCAGACATACATCCAAGATCGACACTTGATGCCACCAAATTCACGTATCTCAAACATACCCCGCCTCCGGAATATGACAAATCATAACTCGAGAATCGATTCACATAACAAATTTTCGTATACATTATGGCTGCATCTAACCTCCTCGTTAGACTGCCTACATACCCTCAATAGGGATCAAGCCATTTGTAGTTCATCTTCGCTATAACTCGACATATAACACAGTCTGTTCAAGCCAAAATGCACAACATTCCTCAATCAAACATTTGGACTTGACAAGCATGAATTATTCAATTCAAACTACATAACAACCCACATGACAATCAAGGTTTGTATTTCATCCATCATATAAATCATTATATTTCAACATAAAATTGCTATTCATATCATGTAATATATCAAAAAATCAACAAGGCACAATAGTATCCTCTAGTCGCATTGATCACTGATCTAGTCATATTAATAACAATCATATTCAGCGTCCTTCCACAATCATCTCAAGTAACCCATTCCATGATATCAAGGAGGCACGATATTAACATTTAATTATGTTAATCAGTCAATCAGATCATACCTCAATGCACAAAATTAATAAAGGACTTCTACATAATTCCCTGCTTGGATTTCAAGTAATAACTTTATTTATACCATATTTAGGGCCTCGTATTTAGATTTCGTACAAATACTCGGGGGACTTAAATGTAATTATGTGATAAAGGAAGGGGCCAATATGTAATAAGTGAGGAGCCCTTATTTTATAAAATGACTCCTCACCCTCACAATTGGGGGAGGCCAATTTCCTAGGCCATCAGAGACCTCACTCTCTCCCTCAAAGGCTCTGAATCTCTCTCCCTCACAAACAGAGAAATACATAATCAGTGTGGATATAGCCCAAACCTTGGGGTGAACCACGATACGTCTTGTGTTATTTACTTTCTTGCAGATTCACGGTCAGATTTATGTTGTTCCAAGACCTCCGGTTTTGTGCATCAACATTTGGCACCGTCTGTGGGAATCGACACGAAAAGTTATGTTAGTTCTCTCTCAATTTTTCAACTCCGCCATGAATCTGCAAAACCCAAGAGTCCAAAACCTCACTTTTGGATTTTTTTTTTTTCCAGAAAACCCAACGGCTCCTTCACTCCCCTTCTCTCTCTCTTTTGGTCCGCAGTTGTTGCAAGCATAAAGACACAACAAAAAAAGCATTGTCTTTCTAAGATAATAAGGATTAAGAAGGAAATGAGGAAGAGATGGTGACTGGTGGTGGTAGTTAGGTGGTGAAAGTGAAAAGGGAGACAATCGAGGCATGTTTGAAGTGCGATCTTTGTAATAAGGTGTCGGAGAAGGCTACAACCATTTCACTTTGCCTCCATATGTTTTGCAGGAAGTGTATCTTCCAAAAACTGTCGAAGGAAGAAGATGACCAATGTCCCGTTTGCGATACTCATCTCAGCAATTTGCTTGTGACAACACTCAGGCTTCTGCCCTCGTCGACCATGTTGCCCGCATTGACTGGTCCCTGCTTGATCAACTCTTCGGCGAGCGCGGTGGCTCCATTCCTGTTGAAATTGAAACTTACGATGTTGAAGTAGTTGAGAAGCTCACATGATGCATCAAGACCAGATATCTTTCTCCCTTTCTCTAGAAGCTCACAGAAGTGAGAAGCACAGCTAAGAAACTAGATCTCTCTCTCAATCTCTGCTCAGCTGGTTCACCCATCACACGCCGCCACAACATGCAGATTTAGATAAACAACCTAGATTGTCCGACGACGACGACGACGATGACGATCTTGCTGGCGGCGAGGGCGAAGGAAGATTACGTTATTCGATGGAAGATATGTAGTTTGGTGCACCACCACCATGTGATGGCACTAGCATTTACATGGGTGCTCACAAGGATGACTGGATCATCACACTCGCCCAGTTTGCAGTAAACCAACCCAATCACAAAGAACATGAAACAGGGGGTCTACTCCACGGAAAGTAGACATGTTTAGTCCCTTATTCTTCAAAAGCTTCATTTTTAATCACCGGGATAGTGCACAAGACTTCGGCTGTTCGACGACTCGACGATCTCTTCGATTTTAGTGTCGGAGAGGTGATCTGCTCAGAGCTTCGGGACTAGAATCTTGGTTGTGTAGTTTGAAGCATGATTTGTGGCTGATGAACTTGCATGATTTGATTTCAGAGTCAAGCAGCAGCAGCCCCATCAAAATGGTGGTCGTTTTGGTCCAAGAGAACCGCTCATTTGACCACATGCTGGGATGGATGAAATCCATAAACCCTTAAATCAATAGAGTCACTGGCTCTGAATCCAAACCCATTTCCACCTCGGACCCAAACTCCACCCAAATCTTATTCCGCGACAACTCTGCTTACGTTGACCCGGACCCCGGCCACTCCATCCAAGCTGTGTACGAGTAAGTATTCGACAAGCCATGGACCAAGGCCTCCGCTTCTAAAACCTTACCCCCTACCATGAACGCCTTCACTTAAAACGCTGAAACAACACAAACGGGTTTAGCTGAGACCGTGATGAATGGTTTTAGGCCCGAAAATGTCCCTGTTCATAGGGAGCTGGTGAAGGAGTTTACGGTATGTGACTGGTGGTTCGCGTTGAGCATTCGTTTTTATATCCACATCAATTCTCTCACATATAACTAGTATAGGGTGTGTAGTTAGAAAATCTGAGTGAAAATAGAGTGCATATCTTGTAAGGATTGAGGGAATTCTCTAAGGCATGTTACTACATTCAAAACATTGTTTTAATTGGTTAATTGTGAACTAGTATGTAGTGACTATGATTAAGTATGTGCTTAAGTGTTAAATTAACTCAAATCTGTGAGAATGATAATCCTTAACATGTCATGTGCATTGGAAATCCCTAAAGCAAACGTTGGAAGGTTTAGGTTATGTTGGTTTTGTTTTGTTTTATTTCTTTGTTTTGCTCGAGGACTAGCAAAAACTAAGTGTGGGGGAATTTGATAGACGCATATTTATGCGACTTAGTTAACTAGTTTTCTTGCATTTACGTTATTAGTTCTTAGTTATTTTAGTACTTTAAGCCATTTTCGTGTGTTTGTAGGTCCAAAGGGCTAAGGTAGCAAGAAAGTGCATTTTGGTGCATTTTGGAGCAGTTTTGAGCTTGGAATGGATTACATATGATATGAGCAAGATGGATGGACGAATTTGAAGTCAAATGAGGTTAGGAACATGCTAAAAATGTGGTGAAACAAATACAAAGTACAAGAAGGGATAGGTTTCTAGAAGGATTGGCCAAAACTTCACTCAAAAACCTCAATGCCGTGGCTTTTACTTCAAAGCAACCAGAAATTTGAGTGATGATGCAATGCCTAACTCACCATGACATTTGAGTGGATGATGCAATGCTTAACTCACCATGACATGTGAGTGGATGATGCAATGCTTAGCTAACCATGACATTTGAGTGGATACCTAACCCACCAACATTTTTCACCAACAATTCCCACTCTTTATAGTGCTCACCTACTCAATTCCACCAAAATTTTGTGTTAAACAAGTCCATCCTCTTCCTATAAATACCATGGTAGCAACCTCATTCAAATCATCCAAGAATAAACCATTCTATAAGCCTTTCCTTGCCTCTCCCTACATATCTAAACTTCCCCCATCCATTCCTCCAAATAACCAACCCTTCAACATCATTCCAACCTTGTTGTTGCGGTAAAGAGAAGGAGAAAAGTCCTTGGACGCGCTTGCTATCCAACATGGATCGTTGGAACGTTTAGGTGCTTTCTTTCCTTTGTTTTTCAATGTTTAAATTTGTTTATCTTTGTTTTGTAATAATGAGGAACTAAACCCCCCTTGGCTAGGGGGGGATTCGAAACACATGTCCTTGCTTGCATTATGATTTGATTACTTTTAATTGCGTTTCATAAGTTATGAATTCAATTTACTTATCCGTTCGTATAAAAACTGATTTGTGTATGTTGATTGAGGGTCGACACTTAGTTTGCATGCATGAATTCGATGCTAGAATATAAGGGAGTTTCACCTAATCGTCATGAACTTATATTCACAAGTAGTGAAGGTTGCTAGTCACAATCGCGTTAAGTAAATTCTTGGCATAAGTTTCATGCAATTCATAGTAACGAGTGCCTCGTCAATGCTTATGATTTTCATAGAACTTAATGATTCTTGCTTGTATCTCTATTATGCAATTCATGTAGGGAACTTGTGAGGAATGCTTTGGGTTGTCGTATGCAATCATCCAACTCAATAAAAGTAGGAAAATCTGAGGGTTAATTTAAGCGTACCTAATAACTTGGGGCATTGAGAATTAATAAGTTATTGAAATACAATTGGAAATCGTTTTGTATGCAAGCAAGACATGTGTGGAGAAGAACCCTCTAGCTAAAGCCCATCAAGTTCGTTTTAAAGTTTTAGTTTATTGGTTTTACTTTCATTTAATCAAACTCAAATCCCCCTTTTTCTTTCTTGTTTTTAAGTTCTTTTATTTACATTTTTAACTTTGTTTTTAAGTTTCAAGTGATTTAGCAATCCCTCCTAATCCCCGGCTTAGAACGATACCCTACTTATACTTATACTACAATTGTCAAAAAGAGGGTTTAATTTGTGTGTCAAGTAATTGTCGCATCAAACACTCAAGAGGAAGCAGTGGTCACATGCGCATGTTTGATGCTATGGTGGACACCACCTATTATTCTATAGAGAATTTCAATTTCTTTGGGATCTCTGTAGTTGCCCAGCTGCACATGATATCCCATTATCCAACCATCTGCTATACCCACCTTCTACAACAATTTTTTATTTTTGTTTTTCGAATGATGTAATTTATTTTTCTTATCTTTCGGAGACATCTGTATAAACCCCATCAGAGGGTAAAAAAAAAGGCAAAGCCCAAAATAAATGGGCTGGAATGTTGTGTAGAGGTCGAAGGCCCATAAGCCCAAAATAGCTCTAACCAAGCGATCAAAAGTACACCCAGTACTCCACAATTATTCGATAACCTGCCGCTATTACCACCAACCAGGTGATCAAAAGTACGCCCAGTACTTCATATTATACATGAGCATTATTCATGTCAATCATACATAAACATTCATGAGCATCACTCATATCAATCATACATAAACATTCATAAGCATCACTCATGTCAACATCCATGAGCATCACTCATGTCAATTAAACATTCATGAGCATCACTCATGTCAATCAGCTTCAAAAGCTTCATTTACAGAGCTACAGCTTCAAAAGCTTCAAAAGCTTCATTTACAAAAGCTCTAGCTTCAAAAGCTTCATTTACAGAGCTCCAGCTTCAAAGCTTCATTTACAAAGCTTCAGTGCAGGGAATACAAATACCGCCTCCGAACAACCGCCACTTCGGCCCATACATGGATTCAATTTGAAGTCTCCAGCCAACAAACTCTATTGACCGAAGACTTGGGGGACTACATTATGTACCATATATTAGGCCTCAATTGGGCCTCATGAAAAATACTTGGGGGACTCTAGCCTATCATTCATGCATTGAGGAGCGAGCCCTTATTCTATAAAAAGGACTCCCTCACCACCATTAGAGAACATCAACTCTAGCCCATATTTATGTATTGAGGAGCGAGCCCTTATTCTATAAAAGGGACTCCCTCACCTTCAATGCCACAAGCCGAGCCAACCAAGGCAACATAAGCCATGAGCCGAGTAGCCTCGCAGCATATGCTACTTCTAGTTGAGTATCATTTCAGATTAAGCACCGCCTCATATCAAACATCAGTTCAAGACAATATCTTGTTACTTCGGCCCACACATGGACTGAATTTCAAGTCTCCAGCCAAAAAACTATCTTGACTGAAGACTTGGGGGACTACTGTTTATACCATATTTAGGACCTCGTATTTAGATCTCGTACAAATACTCGGGGGACTTAAATGTAATTATGTGATAAAGGAAGGGGCCAATATATAATAAGTGAGGAGCCCTTATTTTATAAAAGGACTCATCACCCTCACAATTGGGGGAGGCCAATTTCCTAGGCCATTAGAGACCTCACTCTCTCCCTTAGAGGCTCTGAATCTCTCTCCCTCACAAATAGAGAAATACATAATCAGTGGGGACGTAGCCCAAACCTTAGGGTGAACCACGATACGTCTTGTGTTATTTACTTTCTTGCATATTCATGGTCGGATTTATGTTGTTCCAAGACCTCCGGTTTTGTGCATCAACAAACTTGATAATTCTAATTTATATTCACAAGATCTATTGTGGGTAATTCCCATTCACTCGAATCTAGGGTACAAGTCTAATTTATGGAAATGAGCAAGAGTAGGGATTCCAGACCACTCAACCAAATCCAAATCAGGATTTGATTCCGGACCACTCAACGGAATCCAACCACATCGGGTTCCGGATCACTTAACGGAACCAAAATTATCAATCGGTTTCTCGCATGTAAAATTAGTGTCATCGATCACAATCTATAAACATCAAGTATAGAATCATGCTTTATGAAATCATAATCAAGTCGATGACAACTTCGAATGAGTCACCCAGACATCCAACGACTTTTCTAATTTAAAGCATAAGATTCTCAAAATCCATTGTTCATATGTACATTAAAAACTAGGGCTAGAGGGATGCAGCTCAGCCGAAGCCTACATCCTTAAAGCTATCTCAATCCAAACTCAACTTAACCTGAGGTGGATACAATCACAGACCATCACTCAACGGAATCGTTGAGTATGAGGGATTTCGAACCATTTCTCAATGGAATCCGAGTGGATACGATTTTGAACCATCACTCGAGGGAATCGCGAAGTACAATGCATAACAACCACTAAATGAAACCCAAGCTGGATACGATTCCGGACCATCACTCAACGGAATCGCGGAGTAGAAGGGATTCTGGACCATCTCTCAACGGAATCCAAACTAAATTATGATCGCCTATCGAAATATACCAAGTATAACTAATCATCAACATCTCTAAAATACGTATGGTCCCCCATCGTGGATATACCAAGCAGAACCATAGGCATAATATCATCGTGCAGGTAGTGATCACCCATTGTGGATATACCAAGCATGATCACTCCTGATTGCATATGGTCCCCCATCGCGGATATACCAAGCAGAACCATATGCATAATCTAATAACATAGGCAGTGATCACCTATCGCGGATATACCAAGCATGATCACCCATCGCGGATATACCAAGCATGATCACCCCTAGCAGTCCCCCATCACGATTATACCAAGTAGGACTGTATTCTGTAGCTCTAGGTAGTGATCACCCATCGTGGATATACCAAGCATGATCATTCCTATAATGCGTATAGTCCCCCATCGCAGATATACCAAGCAGGACCATCCATGTACCTCTGCTACATGGTGCAGTCAATTTAACACACAACTCAACCCCTCTGAGTTTCAACGTAGTCACCTACACCATCAACTTCTCATGGCCACCAACTAATATGTCACACAAGCATATAAGTTCTACAAAATACAACCAATAAGATTCTAGGATCACATTGTCATAACAACAATCATACACATCATACTAATCATACATATCTAACCACTTCATATACGTTTCCAAGCTACAGTCGATTCACAATTAATAAACATAGATTGATGCTAAAAATAAAAATAACAATTCAATAGAAAGCACATTTAATAAACAAGTATAACTCAATATGGTGCCACTAATACATATATTGAGACACACGTCAACTGGAATGACACGTCATCGTGATGAGCCAACTAAGCTCCATCAAGCCTCAACAACTAACTAGAGGTAAACGACATTCTAGAGTAGAGCACATTGACAAGAACATCACCCGTCGATAAGGTAGGTCCATTAAGGTCAACAATCTAAGGTTATTCAATCTAGAAGATCCGCACATCAGATTTCCGATCCGAAAGTTCTGAAAGGTCCAATAACTAATAACTATGGTGCTCATAAAAATTGTACGACGATCCAACGATCGGATTGTCATCACGGATTGTCATCAATCACACAAACAAGTGGTGGTCCAATTTGATCACCACACCAAACAATTGAATTTCGGGAAACCGAGCTAGACATAGGTTTATAGGGTCACTAGAAGGTATTTGGTACTTAGACAACACTCGTGAACGGTTTCACGCACCACCACATGCGATGGTAGTTATGGTGAAGGGTTTGAAAACCCAAATTTTCAACCTTAACCAAAAAGGCTCAAATTTATGTGGTAACTAAAGCTCAACAAGGGAAACATTATTAACAACTAGGTCAATGACAAATTCTAACCGGAAACCATCCAAATTCATTGGAGAAAACCGGCTTTTTAAGGTTCTAAACACCCAATTCTAAAACGAATACGAAAGCACAAACCAAACATACCAACTTGAAGATTATGAAGAATAGATGAAGTTTAATACCTCACTTGAAAGAAGTGGTTGCCGAAATCACCGAAAAAATGACAAAATCGCCGGAAACCCACGGAACTTTGCTGCCTCGAACTGGAAAAATGGATAAGAAGATGGGAAATCTAACACTACAAAGATGTAGGGCTCGCCAAGAGCTTTTCATGGACACCAAGATCACCCAAAATGGAGATCGGATGAAGGAGATACGAGCGGATCAAGTTTGTGGGTTAACGGGTCCAATTCACCCCCAAAACGGGTTAGCAGCAGCCCATCTTTCTCCCCTCTTTTTTTTTAGAAACCTTCCCCTTTTTAATCTAACTTAACCTTTAACCCACATGTAGGAATTAAATAATTCTCACAATCTATTGTTCACAACTTCAAACATCCGTAACTATACAGTTATAACTCGGACTCACAAACGGCTTTCGCCTATGCGTTCGTGGGTTCGAGATCTATTTAAAAACACTAGTTAAAACTTTGAAAAGTCAACAAAAGATAAAGATTGGTTACAAAAATTCAAACTCGATAACTATTCGATTTAATTCCCAACATTGACGAAATTAAAATTAAGTAATAAAAATGACGTAAACGTGAAATATGAACTTAAATTACGAGATACATAATGAATAGTGAAATTTCGGGAACAGGATTTTACATTTTGAGTTTTTGTGTCATGGGTTCACGGGAAGAGACAGATCCTTTTTGTGAAGATCCAGAGGATCCTCTAATCACATCCGTTCATCATACATCGTGTGGCCAGTTTTTGTCAGGTATTGTTTATATTCAATTTTAAATAAAGAAGTTTACAATAATTTATGATCGCATGATGTACGATGAACGAATGTGATTGGAGGATCCCCATGATCCTCACAAAAAGGATTCGGCGAAGATCCTGCTGCTCACAGGAAGAATGAAAAATTAAGTAGAAAGAGAGATTTTTGTTTGACTTTGTCACGTGTGTGATTTTTCATGACTAAAACATAAGGGAATAAATTTATTTTTTAATGGGGAAACCAAGTCCAATTAGGGGTGGGCACGGTGCAGTTCGGTGCGGTTCCATTCCTAAACCGAAAAATATCAACGGCTCGGTTCCACTTAAAATTATTACTAGAACCGTACAGTTCGGTCTACACCGATTTCGATTTGGTTCTTGCCAGTTTACGGTTCTGAATACTAAATTATTTGAACACCAAATCATCATGCATTCAAATATATCTTCTAAAACTGATTATATGAAGTTGCATACAATACATATACTTTTTAATGCAAATGTCTTTGGTCACACCAAGTTAACAAAAAGAGACAATTAAAAGAAATATGCATTGGTCAGTCAACAAGCAAAAAAATCAAGAACTCAAAGCAGCATTAGTCTCCTGATATTGGCAGCAACAGCAACAACAGCAAGCAAAAAGAAATATTCAAATAGCATTAAAGGAAATATGCATTGGTCTCTTGATATTGGCAGCAACAACAAGCAAAAACAAAAATCCAAATGTCCTTGGCAGTGGCCAATTCTTTTTCAAACAGCAGCTCCTGTACACAATCAAACAACATATAATCAAATCAAACAACTTATTTCAGAGAGCAAGCAAACAACATACATCAAACAACAAGCTTACAATTCAAATTAGTAAGGAAGGTGCTAAAAACTAAAGTTACATACATACCATCAGTAGTAAAAGGTGATAAGTTAGGACCACAGTCTAAAATATCGATATTATCGGCGATATTTCACCGATAATATCGTTTGTGTGAGAAGACGATATTTTCACACTTGTCCATTTAATTATTGTCAAAATGTCGCGATATTATCTATAATATCGTGATATTCATGCTCTTCATCTGTGCTATCACCATGGCTTTCAAGATTTCTACACAGAAAGCACACATGTATGAGGGTTTCCTCCCTTTTCTTATCAAAAAGGAAACTGGAAACGGTGATGACTAAAAAAAAAAAGAGGTTGTTTACCTTTGTGCACTTATATCAGCTTAGATCCGTTTATGGGCTGTTTGCCCAATCGAAGCGAGAGGGCGAGATTTGCATAATGGAGGTGTGGGTTGCTTTGGTTTAGGGCTGCAGGTAGAGATGATCAATAGAGAGAGAGTTGCACGATGAAGCTACAAAGAGAAGAGATAAATGCGTGAAATGGTTTGGGTTAGTCTTGGGAGCAATGGGAAGAGTCTAGAGAAATAAAGAGATGTCAGTGGTTTGGCTCTGAGCTCGAGGTGAGAGTGGGTGATAGATGTTTGTTTAATACTCCTTTTTGCTAGGGTTCATGGTGCACTTACGTGGGCTTTCCTTCCAAGACTTGGCATCTCCCGTCATCATGGTGCCCTTCCGTGGGCCTTTCTTCCAAACTCTACTTGGGTTTGTATGACCTAGTGCATGGTTCATCAAAACCTTAGGTCCATATTCCACCAGTTGCATTCTTTTCTTTTCTTTTCTCTCATTATTTATTTATTTTGTTTTGTTTTGTTTTTTTTTTTTTGTGTCTTTGACTTATTGTTATCTTTGTTTAGGTTTTGTTTAGCTTTTTAATTTCCTTTTCGATCGTCTTTTATTTTTTTTCCACACCTTGGGGACAATGTATGATTTAAGTTTTGGGAGGGGCGGGGGAACGTATCAATTTGGAGAGAGGCACTACTTTGGAGCTTTTGACGATTCAAGGTGTTTTCTATCCATATTTTTAATAATATTTTATTTTATGATGTTATGCATGCAGGTTGGGATTCGAACCCCTCCCTTTGTCAACCACACACCTGGGCCTTATCCAACTCGCTACAGATATGTTTGTGATTACATATTCAGCCTGTAATATTTATATGGTCGTTAAGATGTCTGCAAGGCTTGCAAGCTAATATTCATTATCTAGGATAAATTTCTATATTTAAAAAAGGGGTGTGTAGCACACCCCTTTTTACTTCTCCCACATCCCTTGTTAATTTCTGTCATTTGATCTTCTTTAATTCATCTAATCCGACGACCGAAAATTAAAAGGGTGTGTGGATATCACACCCCTTAAAAAACACCAAGGGATTCGAACCCCTCCCATTTTACTCCTTCAACACCTTGACCACCATATCACTTATGTTTTTGTGAAAATATGCTAAAATACACTTACTCTACACATAGAGATGATGAAGATAGTGAAAATTTTGAACCTCATAGGAACTCTATGTGGTACTAAGTCACTCATGTATCTTATCATCCAATGTATAAAGTATAAAATATTGTACTAATTCATTATATATAAATGATTATGGTGTGTTTAAACTTCTTTCATTAATTACTACATATTTTCTACACTCACAATGTTTGCCAACTCGCTATATAATCAACTTAAATCAGTTAAATCCATCATGCAATGCATTTCCTTCCAATATTTTGTGATAAACTAATAGATAATTGACTAAATAAACATCCTGCTTAGTTTCAATAAAAATTTACAAGTTTTTCTTACAATTTCCGTGATTTTTATTCAATTTTTATTCAATTTTTATCAATATCGATAATATCCCGATATTTCCATCGATATTTCCGTATTTTTGGACTACCGATATTTCCAATATCATCGATATTTTATACCTTGGTTAGGACTAAATAGTTTATGAAGCTTCAATGCTAAATGTGCCACCATTCCTTTTTTCTAGAACATATAAAAATCAAGAACTCATTAGAAAATAAGAAAGTAAGCACATACATCAACACCTTGTATTCTCTCATCATTGTAAAACACCCCTCTCCCTTCCCTCCCCTTATAAGTTTCAATCCAATTTTCAATACAAACAACAAATCCATTCACACATATACTAAATTTTAGGAATATACATTCACACATAAGGTGTGGGCATTGTCCTTAACAGCCCATGTGATTTTGATTCTCTTTAACGTTGTGTTACCAACGTCGGTTTATAAAAACCCAACCCCACCCGCATAGCATTAAAACAAGCTTTCATCTTTAACACATGCCACATGGCATGCTCTTAATGGATGCAAGTTAGAACTTTGTGGTCTGTACCACACCTTAGCATTTTGATTTCTAAAATATCATAAGCCGCTTTCTTTCTCCATAATCCCTAACTTCAGTTCTCTCCGTTGCATCCTCCATAGCCACTCCATTAAATTTCTTCTAAGATTCCTAGTTCTCTATGCATCTTTGTTGGTATTCCGAGCATGTCGGCTCGGCCTACGGGTTGAGGGTAAACCCCGCCCAATCTACCTAATGTCCAGCCCTACCCTTTAATTCTTGGCAGAAATAATAGATGCTCTTATTGATTACAACATATGGTAGTTTTAAGTGATACTATTACAATTTAGGCCGCACATCACTCAACACAAGCTAACCTCACAAGAATACAGTAGTACGACATCAAAACAAGAGTAAATTTAATTTAGCCCAAGAGAAAATGGAAAACCAGTAAAACTGAACCATATTCCTAATCTCAAATATGCGAAAAGATAGAGAAAATACCAAGGAGGGAGGGCGAAAGATGAAGAGTCGTGAGCTTTCGCAGAGGAGGGATGACGAGGGCCGTCGCAAAGAGCTGAGGTTGTGGGCTGCCTAAGGAATCGCTGATGAGAGGCTGTGAGTCAGGTGGTCAGCTGAGTGAAAAAAGAATGAAAGTCTAAAAGTGTGAAATGGGGGATGTGAAGCCGTGAGTGAGGTGAGGGTGAGGTGGGTGAGCCCTAATTGGGATGGGATCCACTGCTCAACTTGGTGAAACTAATTTTTCAACCTTTTATACCATGACATGTGTGTATATATATAATTTATTTATTTATTTATTTATTATTCATAAAGTAGTTCGGTTTGGTTCCAGCCGGCACTTGTTCATTTGAAACCGGAACCGGTTTGAACTAGTCTAGTTCGGTTTTTGACTCAAAGTTGACTTTTCCAGTCAACACGGTTCTTTTCGGTTTTTTCCATACAATTTGATGCGGTTTTGCGGTTTTTATGCCCACCCTTATGTCCAATTGTTTTTTAAATGAAAAGCAAAGTCCAACAATGATTAATATAATGGGGTGAGTAAATGTTACAAAATTAACAAAAAAAAGTTCTAAAATTATACACATATACTCATATTTTATAATATATTATAAATTTATGTAAATCCGCCTAGGCCACATAGGCACCCGTCTAGGTCCTGCCTAACCGCTTAGGCCCCAACCCGCTGCCCGACTAGAGCTTAACGTTTTTTAGAACCTTGTGTACAAGAAACGATGAGAAAAATGATGTAAGAAAAAGATATAGTTTGTAAACAGTATTGTATAGTTTTATATAATTAAATTGAGAGAACTAAGATTAGTGACTAATTACATATATGGTGGGCTACATTAAATTTCACCGAAAGCTACTTGGGTAGCCCTTAATGTGGTTTTGCTAGTGCTTACTAATTATTTGTATCATATATCTAATAGAGATGAAACTCACAAATGTTGGTGGATCATACTTCTATTAGATAAATGATACAAAAGATAGTACAAATACGTAGTAAATGTAGCTCACTCAATTATATTACATTTGGATTGGGTTTGCCAAGATGTTAGTCAATTGTCCGAAAATGACATGGTTCGTTATTAGTGGCATCAAAGTAGAGAACAAGAAGGTGGATTTTATTTATTGACAGCATTGAACAAGTCGTCAAGTGATGAGCTACGATCTGCCTGTCGGCCTGACCCTACTAGCCATATGCAATGGAATTGACTCTGTAAATTATCTTGCCCTTCCTTTTCTTCCCCTGTTTTAATTAGTTAGACTTTTTTTATACAAAAAAAAAAAATATTCTTGAGTCAAATATATTTTTAATTATTAAATTTTTTTATACAAAGATATATTTCCATACAAAGGGTTTGGAAGAAAAATTGATTAAGAACTCGTTACTTTCGAGATTCAAACTTAAGGTCTCTTGCTTACAAGTAAAAACTAATACTGCTGGACTAGGATTGGCAACGGTTCTGTTTGGGACGAAAATGCTATGTCCATCTCCATAACCACGAAAATTAATTATATTCATAACCATAAATTAACCAACGAAGTTTATCCATAATCATACCCATTGGATAATGGATTTCCCATCAGTTAACGGTTATTTCCATCTTCGTCAATATAAACAATGTATTTGTTCAGTTAACGCACTATAATTTATTAGATACTAATTTCGTCATTAAATATCCACCAATTTCTTAATTGTAAGACTCTTGGAAAGAGATGATAAACTTGGAATATTTGATAAAATGATTCAATGAATGGATCTTGTAGAGTATAAAAATTAAAGCATTGAATTTAAAGTATTGATGATGTTGGCTCATCTTAGATATCTCCCACAACCACCATTGAATTCTTATTGATTTTGATTCAAAACTTTTGAACTTTCCGACAAAATGCAACTCACACAATGCAACTTTTGTATTCTCAAGGTAATAAGTTCGGTGAATAACGATTATAAATATATGGGAGGCCTTTAAGGGAAGGGAACCTTATTTTTATTTATTTATTTAATAATAAAAATGGGGATTAGTTGTGAGGCCCACACTACATCGAACTTTAACAATACCAACTATCTATTTTTCACGTTGCACCTCATGGATCATCCTTGCAAAAGATTAGCAAAACCGAAAATATTTGAGGCATCTATTTGAGTTAAAAAAAATAATTGACAAACACTTTGTTCTAAGAAAACATATAAATTTCATTGTGATAATTAAAAAGACAAATGGTTTCGAATTAAATAGAATTTTTACAAAATAGACCGTTCGGATTGTTGAAGTTTGATGTGGAGTGAGTTCCACAACTAATCCCCAAGGGCCTGTGTATAGGTTTTAGAACTCAAAGACCGAGACGTAAAACACAAGTTTTTCGAAAACTTCACAGATCGAAGAAAATAAAACCACCATCATCTTCATCTCGACGATACGAGTTCAACCATACCAATTTCAGGTAAGAACTATAACGTTTTCACGTCGAAAATACGAACTCCGGTTTAGGTACTATTCATCAACTTTTTATTGGTTGATTTTTAGGGGTTTTTAAGCTCATAGGAAGCTTCTTGAGGTCCTTAGGAGGCTTGGAGTAGTTCGTTGGAAGTTTTTGGACTTAAAAACATAGAGATCGGAAAGTTCAATGTCTGGCCGGAACTTTCGAGGTGTTTTCCGGCCAAACCACAGAGAGTTAGACGTCGTGCGAGAAGTTATACTCATTTGAATCTTACCCAGTTTCCGGCGACCTCCGAGGCTTTCGAGGAAGTTTCCGGCCACACTACGGCGAACTAGGTGTTGTGCAAGAAATTCCGGCAAAACACCACCTCCGGCGAAACCAGTCCGGCGAACCAAGGAAGAAGATGACACGCGTGGGCAGATCTTCTAGGGGCGCGAGAGGGTGCGTGGTAACTCCAAATTCGATTCTGAAAATTGTCACGTGTTCATGACGTCGTGTAGATTACCGTGGTGAAAATTATACGGACGAAGAACGTAACCCAAAATAGGCGAGGGGGTTACGAACCGACTACTTATCGGTGAGTGGGCAGTTATTTTTCAGTATATATATACGTATACTTGACGTATTTCCCAGAAAACGTATTTTAAAAGAAATACGATTTAAGTAACATGTCATGTATGCATCATATTTTAGTGTATGCATTACCATAATTATGCGTATTGTTGCATGATGCTGAGAAGGCCCAGGTGAGCTACATGTGAGTATATTATGTTGAGATACATTTAACATACGATTGAAATACTATTGAAATACTATGGAAATACGAATGATATGTGATTGAAATACGTATGAAATATGTATGATATACATTTGAGATACGTATAATATACATTTGAAATACATTTGAAATACGTATAATATAGATTTGAAATACGTATAATATACATTTGAAATACGTATAATATATATTTGAAATACGTATAATATACATTTGAGATACGTATAATATACATTTGAGATACGTATAATATACATTTGAAATACATACGAAATACATTTGAAATACGTATAATATACATTTGAGATACGTATAATATACATTTGAGATACATCCGAAATACATTTGAAATACATACGAAATACATTTGAAATACGTATAATATACATTTGAGATACGTATAATATACATTTGAGATACGTATAATATACATTTGAAATACATACGAAATACATTTGAAATACGTATAATATACATTTGAAATACGTATGATATACATTTGAAATACGTACGAAATACATTTGAAATACGTATAATATACATTTGAAATAAGTATAATATACATTTGAAATAAGTATGATATACATTTGAAATACGTACGAAATACATTTGAAATACGTATAATATACATTTGATATATGTTTGAAATACATATGAAATACAATGGATATACGTATGAAATGCGATTGAGATATATTTGTGATACGATTGAGATATATTGAGATATAATTGTGATATGATTTGAGATAGAATTGAGATATAATTGTGATACGATTGAGATAGAATTGAGATATAATTGTGATACGATTGTGATACGATTGAGATACGATTGTGATACAATTGAGATATAATTGTGATACGATTGAGATACGATTGTGATACAATTGAGATATAATTGTGATACGATTGAGATACGATTGTGATACAATTGAGATATAATTGTGATACGATTGAGATACGATTGTGATACAATTGAGATATAATTGTGATACGATTGAGATACGATTGTGATACAATTGAGATATAATTGTGATACGATTGAGATACGATTGTGATACAATTGAGATATAATTGTGATACGATTGAGATACGATTGTGATACAATTGAGATATAATTGTGATACGATTGAGATACGATTGTGATACAATTGAGATATAATTGTGATACGATTGAGATACGATTGTGATACAATTGAGATATAATTGTGATACGATTGAGATACGATTGTGATACAATTGAGATATAATTGTGATACGATTGAGATACGATTGTGTATAATTTATATATATATATATATATATATATATATATATATAATTATCTTTTTGTTGGGTCAATATGTATTTTTAATTAATTATTTATTTTTATACAAATATATAATTACATACAAAGGATTAGAATATTTGTTACGAACTCGTCACTTCCTAAATTCAAACTTAAGACCTATCGCTTACAAATAAACAAGAATACTACTAAATTATAGTACTAGTAACATTATATTTTAATCGTTAACTTGAGTCTTAGTATGAGTCTGATATATAATAGGAGGGGATCGAACCAATTAGGCCAAGCCTTCCTCCCCTATGTACGTTTTTCTAAGGGCCTCTCCTATTAGAAGTTATTGAGCGTGACAGTTATGCTGTCACCTGATATTATTAATCAATGTGTTATAATTTTAATAGACAACATGGTTGATATGTTATTAAATTAAGATATATTTTAATATGATATCTAGGATATATTATAAAAAAAATGAACATTCATGCTCGTGTTATAACATGAGTAAATTGATTATTGCATGTAAATCGGCTGGAAAGAGCTTGGGTTTAGATTGAGTTTGACTCGTGTTTGGCTTGTCAAATCTCCTCTCGTGTAAGAACAAGCCAAACCTATATTCCGTTGAATATAAAACAAACCAAGCTTGAATGTTGAGATGTTGGGCTTGTAACACTAGTACAAAAACATGTTTGCACGACGGAAACCTGCGCGACGAAGAAAATTTCTTCGCGCAAAGTATTTTTGTGCAACGCTAAACACCCTACGTCGCGCAAAGTGGCTTTGCACGACGTAGGCTACGTCGCGCAAAGCTGTTTTGCGCGACGCAAACTTAGTCGCGCAAAGTTTCGTCGCACAAAGCCACTTTGCGTGACATAGGCTACGTCGCGCAAGATTTTGGCGCCAAACCGAAATGCTTTACAGCTTTTTTTCCCAACTTTGCGCGACGCAAGTGCACCTACGTCGCGCAAAACAACTTTGCGCGACATAGTTGTACCTGCGTCGCGCAAAGCTATTTTGCGCAACGCAGATGGCGTCGCGCAAAGTCCACACACAAGGGCCTTTTTCTTCACATTTAACCTCTCTCTTTTAGACTCTCTAGCTCTCTCAACCTTCACCATCTTCACCTTCAGGTATTGTATTTATTTGATTAATTAATTAACTATTTATTGATTACATTTATGTTCGGATTTTTTTATTTTTGTGTATTTATGTTTTTCTTTAATTATTTTCTAGAATTTGCACTTCTGAGTTTTGCATTCAAGCAACATAATGTTGTGTCTTTGTTAATGCGTATTTTTAACAAGTTTAGTTTTGGTTTTGAACAATTGAATGAGTAGAATGAATGACTAGGAGTATGAAGGATTTTGATTGGTTTAGGGAAACAAAAGCTAAGAAACTGCAAATTGCTTAGTTAACTTGATCTAATTTAGGGATAGATTGTTGCTCAGATAAAATCGATGCAAATTCAAAACTTGAAACAAATTAAGAAGTAATTAAACAACATGCACAAACCTAAATGATCCCACATAACCCATAATTCACCCAAAAAAATGCTGATCAACCCTAAATTGTAATCGAAATTGTCAAAACCAAACGAAGAAATTTTTTATCTCGTTAAATATGTACATCTTATGTTTGACTGCACTTAGACCTTGTGCTCTGGTTGTGTATTCACACTTAAACTCAAATTAGAACCTATCGTATTTGGTTTTAATTTATTCGTATTTTCCTTATAAAATATCGCTTCCGCACAGCGAACATGGCTACGTCACGCTCACGTGACGGCCAGCATGCCCTCCTTCGGGACGGGGCGTGTCATTGCACCTCATGGATCATCCTTGCAAAAGATTAGCAAAACCGAAAATATTTGAGGCATCTATTTGAGTTAAAAATAATAATTGACAAACACTTTGTTCTAAGAAAACATATAAATTTCATTGTGATAATTAAAAAGACAAATGGTTTCGAATTAAATAGAATTTTTACAAAATAGCTCTCTCAATTAGGGGAAGCCATAGCCAATGCCATTCAAGCTTCACTCCGCCCTTCTCCGAAGACTCCTCTAGAGTCAGTGTATAACCTGAAATTACCTACTTTTCGGGGTGATGAAGGACATGAAGGGTCCGAGCGTTGGCTTGAGCATGTAGAGAAGACTTTTCGGGTTATGCAGAGTCAAGGCAATCTTCCTGCTGAAAGGTGGGTTGAGACTACCACTTGGTTTTTAAGTAAAGAAGCTGCATCTTGGTGGGAACAGGAATCTCGTGGATGGTTGCCTGAAGAAGTAGCAGACTGGAAGAATTTTAAGGATTCGTTCTATAAAAGGTTTGTTCCTCCAGCATATCTTGACCAAAAGAAGCAAGAATTCGTCAGCTTGAGGCAAAGGAAGCTGTCTGTTAATGAGTACTATCGGAAATTTACCGATTTGTCTCGATATGATTCTGATATTGCTGCTAATCCTGTTGAGATGCTCAGACGTTTCAAGAGGGGTACTAAAAAGAAGTGGCGTTCTATGGTTGCTATTGCAAAATGTACCACTTATCATGAATTTTATGAGGTTCTGTTGAACGTTGAGGATTCAGAAAATTTACCCACTGACAGTGAAGAAGAAGAAGGAGATAAGAATCAAAGGCAAAATAATAAGGGTAAAGGCCAGTTTTCTCAGGGACCCAAGAAAGCACAAAGTTTCAAAAGAAGTGGTATGGGCTCGAGTTCTTCTAGCGGAGGTTTCGGCTTCTCAAATCAGCGACGAGGAGGCAAATTTTCTGGAGGCCCTAGATTCCAGAGACAGAGAGATTTTAGTAGTTCTGGAGGTTCAGGCGTTCCTCTTTGCCGAAGGTGCAATAATCGACACTTTGGAGGATGTCGTCAAGGTAACAGTGGGTGTTTTAATTGTGGTCAGATGGGACATATAGCTAAGTATTGTCCTCAGAGCCAGCAGAGTATAATTTATATATATATATATATATATATATATATATATATAATTATCTTTTTGTTGGGTCAATATGTATTTTTAATTAATTATTTATTTTTATACAAATATATAATTACATACAAAGGATTAGAATATTTGTTACGAACTCGTCACTTCCTAAATTCAAACTTAAGACCTATCGCTTACAAATAAACAAGAATACTACTAAATTATAGTACTAGTAACATTATATTTTAATCGTTAACTTGAGTCTTAGTATGAGTCTGATATATAATAGGAGGGGATCGAACCAATTAGGCCAAGCCTTCCTCCCCTATGTACGTTTTTCTAAGGGCCTCTCCTATTAGAAGTTATTGAGCGTGACAGTTATGCTGTCACCTGATATTATTAATCAATGTGTTATAATTTTAATAGACAACATGGTTGATATGTTATTAAATTAAGATATATTTTAATATGATATCTAGGATATATTATAAAAAAAATGAACATTCATGCTCGTGTTATAACATGAGTAAATTGATTATTGCATGTAAATCGGCTGGAAAGAGCTTGGGTTTAGATTGAGTTTGACTCGTGTTTGGCTTGTCAAATCTCCTCTCGTGTAAGAACAAGCCAAACCTATATTCCGTTGAATATAAAACAAACCAAGCTTGAATGTTGAGATGTTGGGCTTGTAACACTAGTACAAAAACATGTTTGCACGACGGAAACCTGCGCGACGAAGAAAATTTCTTCGCGCAAAGTATTTTTGTGCAACGCTAAACACCCTACGTCGCGCAAAGTGGCTTTGCACGACGTAGGCTACGTCGCGCAAAGCTGTTTTGCGCGACGCAAACTTAGTCGCGCAAAGTTTCGTCGCACAAAGCCACTTTGCGCGACATAGGCTACGTCGCGCAAGATTTTGGCGCCAAACCGAAATGCTTTACAGCTTTTTTTCCCAACTTTGCGCGACGCAAGTGCACCTACGTCGCGCAAAACAACTTTGCGCGACATAGTTGTACCTGCGTCGCGCAAAGCTATTTTGCGCAACGCAGATGGCGTCGCGCAAAGTCCACACACAAGGGCCTTTTTCTTCACATTTAACCTCTCTCTTTCAGACTCTCTAGCTCTCTCAACCTTCACCATCTTCACCTTCAGGTATTGTATTTATTTGATTAATTAATTAACTATTTATTGATTACATTTATGTTCGGATTTTTTTATTTTTGTGTATTTATGTTTTTCTTTAATTATTTTCTAGAATTTGCACTTCTGAGTTTTGCATTCAAGCAACATAATGTTGTGTCTTTGTTAATGCGTATTTTTAACAAGTTTAGTTTTGGTTTTGAACAATTGAATGAGTAGAATGAATGACTAGGAGTATGAAGGATTTTGATTGGTTTAGGGAAACAAAAGCTAAGAAACTGCAAATTGCTTAGTTAACTTGATCTAATTTAGGGATAGATTGTTGCTCAGATAAAATCGATGCAAATTCAAAACTTGAAACAAATTAAGAAGTAATTAAACAACATGCACAAACCTAAATGATCCCACATAACCCATAATTCACCCAAAAAAATGCTGATCAACCCTAAATTGTAATCGAAATTGTCAAAACCAAACGAAGAAATTTTTTATCTCGATCATAAATATACGGGGGGAAACAAGATTGAAATAGATATGATACCTTATGTTTATGCCCTCGCTTGCCCACCTCGGGCATTCCAGCTCCACCATTTGCTGCAACAATTTCAGATGAATTTTTATTAATTTATTTGTCAATTTTGTTGAAAACCCACTCGGACATTGCGCATTGGAACAACCCCATGTCAGAAATTGGGTCTAAAATCGCACACATTGAGATCCTTGGAGCTCTGCTAATGGACTAAAAGGAAAATGACCCATTGAAAGGATGAGATTCTTTATACCTTGATTGTAAGGTCGGTTGAATCATCAAGGACTTGGATCACGAGACGGTTGGATGACCATGAAAGTTCCCATACAGCTCCGATGGAGACCTTGTAGACCTGACCCCATACACAAAAAGCACCAGGCTTTTTGTTTGATTTTCTCACAAACCCAAAAAATAAAAATGGTAAAAACAATCATATATATATATGTAGGAGACGACGTCGTATGGCACAACCAACAACAACATGTACAGGGGAGAGGGAGAGGGAGAGGGAGAGGGAGGAGCAAAAAGGTCAAAAAAAAAAAAAAAACTTTGCGCGACGCATCCTACGTCGCGCAAATATTTTTTTTTTCTTTTTGCTTTTCTTTTGGGGTTCTTGCATTGCCTTTTTCTTTGTGGTATCTACTTGTGTAAATATTTTAAATTGACAATTGAATCAGTTCCTTATATTCATATAGAATCCAGGAGTGTAGCTGTAAAAAGTCATCAAAATCGGAGTTAAAATAACCGTTAAATCGTGATTTTTCGTTTATAACCGTCGAAATTTTTTGTCCCGTTACTTGATCTTTGAAGGTTTTTTTTTTGCGATTTTTGGCGTATGCGATCTCGACGCATATACAAACAAGTTTGACGGTTGGATCGTTGAAACTAGTTTCGTACAATGCGTATCTCATTAAAACGTTAGATTCCCTAACACTTCGATTTTATTTATACTTTCATCAAGTATAACATAAGACTTTGTAGTATCCACTTGTATAAATATTTTAAATTGACAATCGAATTAGTTCCTTGTATTCATATAGGATCCAGGAGTGTAACTGTAAAAAATCATCAAAATCGGAGTTAAAATAACTGTTAAATTGTGATTTTTTCGTTTATAACCGTCGAAAAGTTTTGTCCCGTTACATGATCTTTGAAGGTTTTTTTTTGTGATTTTTTGCATATGCGATCTCAATGCATATACAAACAACTTTGACGATTGGATCGTTAAAACTAGTTTCGTAGAATGTGTATCTCATTAAAACATTAGATTCCCTAACACTTGGATTTTATTTATACTTTCATAAAGTATAACATAAGATTTTGTGATATCCACTTGTGTAAAATATTTTAAATTGACGATCGAATCAATTCGTTGTATTCATGTAGGATCAAGGGGTGTAACTGTAAAAAATCATCAAAATCGGAGTTTAAACTACCGTTAAATCGTGATTTTTCGTTTATAACCGTCAAAAAGTTTTGTCCCGTTACATGATCTCTGAAGGTTTGTTTTTTGCGATTTTTTGCGTATGCGATCTCGATGCATATACAAACAACTTTGACGGTTGGATTGTTAAAACTAGTTTCGTAGAATGTGAATCTCATCAAAACATTAGATTCCCTAACACTTGGATTTTATTTATACTTTGATCAAGTATAACATAAGATTTTGTGATATCCACTTGTGTAAAATATTTTAAATTGATGATCGAATCAATTCGTTGTATTCATGTAGGATCAAGGGGTGTAACTGTAAAAAATCATCAAAATCGGAGTTTAAACTACCGTTAAATCGTGATTTTTCGTTTATAACCGTCGAAAAGTTTTGTCCCGTTACATGATCTCTGAAGGTTTGTTTTTTGCGATTTTTTGCGTATGCGATCTCAATGCATATACAAACAACTTTGACGGTTGGATCGTTAAAACTAGTTTCGTAGAATGTGTATCTCATCAAAACATTAGATTCCCTAACACTTGGATTTTATTTATACTTTGATCAAGTATAACATAAGATTTTGTGATATACACTTGTGTAAAATATTTTAAATTGACGATCAAATCAATTCGTTGTATTCATGTAGGATCAAGGGGTGTAACTGTAAAAAATCATCAAAATCGGAGTTTAAACTACCGTTAAATCGTGATTTTTCGTTTATAACCGTCAAAAAGTTTTGTCCCGTTACATGATCTCTGAAAAAAAAAATTTTGCGATTTTTTGCATATGCGATCTCGATGCATATACAAATAACTTTGACGGTTGGATTGTTAAAACTAGTTTTGTAGAATGTGTATCTCATTAAAACATTAGATTCCCTAACACTTGGATTTTATTTATACTTTCATCAAGTATAACATAAGATTTTGTGATATCCACTTGTGTAAAATATTTTAAATTGAATGATATGTATATTTATTAAGTAGCTACCAATTTGTTAGTCAGGTTTTTATTAAAAAAATATATTATTGTGAGTTTTATGTAAAAAAAAATTAAATTTAAAATGAGTAAAGCCACATTTTCAGTAATTTTTATAATTATTTTTTTAAATTAAAAATACCTTGCGCGACGTGAATTGTATACCTTCGTCGCGCAAGTTTTGATAATTTTGGCGCATGTGTGAAATATAAGCGCCAGTTTTGAAAATTTTGGACAAAATTTTCCCACCCCTTCTCTCCACGCCCTCCTCTTCCCAGACCCCTTCTCTCTCTCTCTCTCTCTCTCTCTCTCTCTCTCTCACTCGGTCTCTCTCTTCCGTAGCCTTCCTCCTCTTCGCTCATCATGCCGTCTCTCTCCCGTAGGCTTCCTCCCTTTCGCTCATCACGCTCGAACCCCTAATCAAGGTAAGGGTTTCTTATTAAGGTAAAAAATGCTGAAAAGATTGATTATTTTCATGCTGGAGTGTGACTGTTTGGGAGATGGGAAAATCGAAATGCTTTTGCAGTTGATTTTAGTATAGATCCACATTTCAGTTTCGGTTGGCCTGGTTTCCCTTTCTCTTCTGGATTTTGGAATCAAACAAAAACTATGAAATTTGATTCTTGATGCACTTTACCGGAGAGGGTTCAGATCTTGGATGGAATATGGGTTGCTTTTTGTTGTTTCGAATCTGTTTTCTGATATTTCGTTTCTGGGTTCTTTTGAAAGTATGGATTTTTATTGATTGGAGTTAAATTAATGCGTACCCATGTCATCCGTTTGGTGTTTTGATCTTTGTTTTTGCTACTTTTGGATTTGTAGCTGCTGTTGTATTGGAAATGGAACCCAATTCAGATTTAGATTACTTTTCCTCTTATTCCATCTGATTTTAAGCTGAACAGAGTGAAATTGGAATTTCCTTTTTGATAGATTTGTGGCATTGAATCCAGTTCATGGTTTTGAATTATAATTTGTTTCGAGTAAAGTTGAGATCTTTGCTGCTCTAGTTTTTACTTGCTCTATATACATTGTGCAAAGTATGGTTCTTGAAATGTAAATACAGCACCTACCTGCATATCATATATCAACTGTTTAAAGTACCGAGGGCAGTATGTAGTCTTTCTGATCTGAGTTCATGGATCCGTGATGTGCTCGTTTTTTGGCAACATAATCTTCCTCTAGTTCTGCACTCAGACTTAGTTAACCATGTTGTGATTTTAATCCATGGGTGCCTGGAAATCTCGCTTAAACTAGTGCAGGGCCATCATCTTGATTAGTAAAGTCAAGATCTTTCTCTCAATTGGTAGATTGAAATGAAACACAGGGGATTATGCATAAAAATTGTTGGAAGCAGAATACCGGGATTGTTTATTGTTCACCCCCTTTAGTGATTCCTGGTAAACCATCAGTTGTCATTCAGCTTACCAAACTTAAACATGAACAAACACCTTGGCTAGTGTCCTGGGCTACAAATCTTGTCGTACAAATTACTAAGTTTCTGCACTGAGTTTTGGAGTCGCTAACGGGGTTGTCATTGAGGAGATCCCGATAGTATTATCGTGCTGAACCTTTTTATTAGTTGTGCTGTTGCTAAGCAGTAAGTAAGTATCAAGAACACTATTTATTAGCTTTTGTCCTTCTGTATTCCAATCCATTTTGTCCATTCAATATTAATCTGTTAAAACAGAAAAAAAAAATGAAAAAATTATGTGTTCATAAGTGTACTCATGACTCAGTGAAAGAGTGTGAAAGTGGGTGTGTAGAGTTATTCCTTGTAGCCATCATCTTATGTTTGAAGTCCAAATTATGTTGCGAAGAAACCTTTGTTGAGGTTCATATTTGGATTTAATATTTAGATGAGCTTAATTATGATGAAATGCCTGCCATTTCAATTTATCATTTTGCAAAGAAACATATAAATGCGACTGCGTTTTAAATATTTAGTACCATTTGTATATTTAACAAAAGAAATCTGTTGCTGGCAAGAAAGCTCGGGACTCAAAGACACTTCTCCACCATTCCGGTTCGAAGCCCTTTTCGTATAGGGTTGAGGCACGACGTGAGGTAAAAATATATTAATTTTGAAATTTTATACAATTTATTTTTTATTATTGATTAATAAAATTTTCTTAATGTTTTTTTTTTCTTTAGGAGGGTTCTAAGTTCCCACCGATTGACTTGTTCAAGCATGTTTACGTTCATCCCAACAATGAGAACAATGACCAGCTTTATGTAAGTATATGTAATTGTTATTTTTCTTATTTTTATAAATCGTTCAAATATTATTTATATTTTGTTATTAAACATTATATGTTTTTTCTTTATTATTACAGGGTGATATGGTGGAAAAGAGCACTGCTATTCTCCAAGAAGCAACATCGCAGCTTCCCCCAGAGACCCCGATCGAGGACGTCATTGTACCCAAGGATGCAGATGTTCAGATCGTGATTGAGGTCCTGGATCAGAAGTTCGGTCGTCGTCATGGTAAGGTTGTTCGGTGTACGGGGAAGGCGGGGGTTCGTGAAATGGGTGCCTCTTCTTCCAGATTGTCCACAGGAGAGGTCAATTCCTTGAAGGAGGAAGTGACAACCCTAAGAAGTCAGGTTGCGGCCCAGGGCGACCATATTAGGGCCCAGGACGAGAGGATGAATATGATTGTTCAGGCCTTAGCGATGTCCGGCCTCTAAATCCCGACGATGCTAGCACCTAATGTTGCTCCACCTTCGACTTCCCAACCATTTCGCCCAAACGATACCGAGTAGCATGATGTATTAAACTTAGAAGACTTGTAGTTTTTTATTTTTTTTGTTCGGACAAACGTACATTTTCATATATTCTATAATTAATTACTTTTTCTTGGTTTATTAATTATTGTTTAGAATTTAATTATAATATTTATTAAAAATTAAATAAAAAATATAAATGACAAAAAAAAAAAAAGGTTTGCGTGACGTAGTGCCTACCTACGTCGCTCAAAGTATCTTTGCGCGACGCAGGTCCTACATCACGCAAAGCGACTTTGCGCGACGTAGGTAGGCACTACGTCGCGCAAATCTATCTTTGCGTGACGTAGGACCTGCGTCGCGCAACTTTGCGCGACGTAGATAGGCACTGCGTTGCGCAAACCCTTCCTTCACTGCCTTCGCGCGACGGTTCTTGTGCGACGAAGGTACGTTTGGCTAATTTTTGGGCGACGTATTTTTGACTTTGCGCGACGACGGTCCTACGTCGAGTACTCGTTGTGAGTACTTAAGTATTATCTTAAATTTGTACTAAAAAAATTATTATTCTAAATTTATTATGTAAGAAAATTAAGAATATGCTTCAAATGCTAAAGAGAGAAAATGAAATTTCAAATACCTCATTGTAGGACGTTTGATAATCATTTTGTTTTCACTTTTTTTTTTAAACTGAAAATTGAAATCTCGTTTGTTAACTACTTTCAGTTTTTTTTTTTTTTTAAGAATCAAATTTAATTTTGTATGCCTGTAATTTTCTTGTGTCATCATATTTATTAACATTTTAATTATCAAATCAAGTAAAAAAAATCTAAAATAGTTAATATCGTGATGAATGCAGGTGCGTGGGTGATGCATTGTCACATAGAGCGTCATCAAACGTGGGGAATGACAACGGTGTTCCTCGTGAAAAATGGTGTTGATCTAAAAAGTAAAATTCTTCCACCCCCTCATGATTTGCCCACTTGCTGAGGGGTCGGATTTAGGCTCTGTTTGATATTGCTTGAAGTAGTAAAAAAATGTTCGATAAAAGTAAAATATTTTACTTATTTTAAAAGTAATATGCTCTAGACAGCAACTTTTAATATCAATTTATATGTTACTTTGAAAAATTGTTTTAAAAGCTCTTGTAGGTTGCTTTTAATAGCAGCTTCTAGGTTGCTTTTAAAAGCTGCTTTAATAAAAAAGTAGAGTTGGGTCTTTGATAACTATTTTCAATTGTTGTAATATCTTTGTTAATTTTTTTAAATGAAATTATTTAGTCTTCCAAACACATTTTATCCCTTACCACTACAAATACAAATACTAACCTACCACTACAAATACTAACCTTATGCCATCACTGCCATTACAACCACAATTTTTGCCACCACCACTGACATAACCACAACCTCCACCAATGCAACCACTACTACCATTGTCACCACCATCGTTACCATCATCGCCACCATTACCACCACCACCACTACCACCATTATTACCACCATCGCAGCCATCACCACCACCATTACCGCAACTGCCACCACTGCCACCACTGCCACCACAACCACAACTCCCACTACCACCATCATTGCTGCCACCGCCACCACTGCCATTACCACCGCAACCAAAATCGCCATTACCGGTGCAATCACCGCCTTACCACCATTGTGATCTCTCCACCCCAATCAACGCATCCCACTATTAACACAACCTCTGCACCTCCACCACAACAACCACCACCATTACCACCACTGTTATCATCGCCCCACTCCTACTACTATGTCCATTTGTCATTGTATACAATTGCATCACTTTTACATTAACTTTTACCAAATGCTTTTACGTTGCTTTTCATACTCAAAGCACTTTTAAAATTCAATTAACCAAATGTTCATCAACTTTATTTTACAACTGATTATTATTAAAGCACAGTAGAAGTAGTTTTTTTTTTAAAGCACAACAATCTGAAACTGGCCCTTATTATATTAATTAGTGGAATAAATATGAAAATACTAAAAAGTCACTTAGTACTACGATCTAATGGTATTCCTCTTCAATTGTAAGTAAGAGGTCTCAGGTTCGATTCTTGCCAAATGCGAGTTTGAATCACATTATTGTTAGTCCATTGTGAGGTTAAGTCCACCCCCTCCCCTCCCCCTTAGTGCAAATAATATCGTTTGTTAAAAAAAACATAATATACCAAAGTGAATGGGTCTTGTATATCTAAAACTAATTTTAATTTAGCTTTAAATTTCTTGCATAACAAATTCGATACCAATTTATTCCCCACCTTTTATTGTAAATCTATATAGGGAACAAATCAGTATCATCACTTTTTTTGCACAACTTTTGACACACGTTTTTATTCACTAATATATTTTAACGACATGAACCATCTATATTTTAGAACATCATTAATAGATCATCATTGCAAAAAATTAAATGAGTCCAAAATCATTAAGATATTCATTTGTAGTGGACGAAACGGACAAATCCGGTTCTATAAAGAAACCTTAAATCCTTAATCCAACAGTTATATAGTTTCAGATTTGAGTGACTTTTGGTAAACATGATCTTTAATAGAAGATCTAAAAGATAAACAGTTCGATTTGTCAAAATACATTACAAAGTAGACTTCACAAAAACATATGTCAACAGTTGTGTAAAAAAGAGGTGCCACAAATCTTTTCCTATTATTGTATATCGAAAAAGAAAAGAAAAAAAAACTAATTATAATTTTCAGATCGCATCAGAATAACGAAAAACCTCAAGCTCATTGAAATTTAGCAAAGAAATTTATAAGGTTTGAATTCTCAGCGCAAAATGGAACAAGAACAAGACCCTTTGAACAACCTAGCACGTAGCGAAGAACAAACTAGCCACCTCTTCGAAAATGGCAAATCAGAAATAGCACCAGAACAATCTTCTATCCAAACATCTAGACATGGAGAATGCCGCCTTGATCACGCGTTTGCCGACTAAAAAAGGTCGTATGCACAAATAGCTCATAGCAGACATGGCTGGTCGCAAACAGCTTCACCGTTTTCCGGTGTTGATTCTTGGCTTGCCTTTAACATCAGCTTCCTGCAACCAAGAAAAGCGTAACATTGCAGTTTGAGTATTTCCAGGCCTTCGTCAACAAAATTACTGGAAATGTATGGTCAGAAACATACCTGTGGCACGTGGAGGTAAATGCAGTTCTTTGCAGTAGGAGGATTGTGATTTTCAGCACCCTTGCTCCAATCATAGCAAACCTAGAAACACACGTTTGGAAAGAATCTTCGGTGAAATATTTAAATTAGGAGAGAAAAATATAAGGAATTTGTGCAACCAGTTTTTCGAGTCAAATTGGCTCTCAGAGATTAGAACCATAAACCAGCATCAGTCACTTGAATACAGAAAGAAACACGACTACAACGGTACAAGACCAAAATAACCATGGCAAGCCATGCAGTATAGTCTCGACAGAAACAATAGTGAAAGACAAGCAAGTCTACAGAGCGAAAGGTTCATTGGGGTATAAATTGAAATTGCAAAAGGTTAGTCATCATTGCAAGAAATACAATAAAAATGCATACGCAAAGGTATTTCCTGAAGTTGCAACGTATACAACCTACTTCTACCACTTTAGACCAGTTGCATTGCCTGAAAAAATCAGAAAACCCTCTATTAGACACTTATACGCGTACAAAACAAATGATCAGTAACCAAATATATAAACAGGAAGGAGAGAGTCAGGGACTGGGCAAGCTCATGCCAGAAAAAGAAAATGACTTGTACAGAATTAAAGCCAACAAAGTAAAATTGCCAGATTAGCGGCAGTCAAACTAAGATTTTAAAGGATTTTAAAAGTGATAGATTTGATAGGATTTAAGAGGATTAAAGACGCCTACAAAATTCATATGGATTTTAAAGAATTTGAATGGATTGTGGTGGATTGTGGTGGATTGTGGTGGATTGTGGGGGAAGGATTTGAAATCCTACGGGGTGAGGTTGGATTCTTTTTAGTTTTGGTTATATATACTTTTTGCTTTCAAATCCCACAAAATCCACAACTTATTAAAATCCTCCAAAATCTTAATTTTTTGAATACACTTAGATTTGGATGGATTCTAAAATCCTTTAAAATCTTTTAATTGACTACACTAGGATTTTAAAGTCTTTTAAAATCCTCTCAAATCCAAGTTTGACTACACCCCCTTAAACTGATTGGAAACCAACTGTCAAGATGCTTATAATTTAAGCATAATACAAAGACAGAAGTAGCAGTAGAAAATAGATGTGGGAGAAGCCTTTAGTCTCTGTTTGCTATCCTTATCCCAAAAATTGAAAGAACCGTCAGAACCAGCGGTAGCGAATGTGTGATGTACCTGAAACGAGGAGCACAAAATAAGCTCTACTGCGACAAATAGCAGGAAAACAGAAAATGAAGCCTCATAATTTATCAACATCTCACTCAACAACCTAACAATAACCATGACGAACCGACCGTGAATGTTCTATAAATTAGTTTGGATGGAAACTGTCAAATAATTAGGCATTCCAAATCATGATTCTGAAGTAAACTCATTCCTAAAAAAAAGACAAATTTGAACATAAGGGTAAGATTTAACTTGACCAAATTCACCGTTCAGACAAAATAATCCAGTATACATAGCAATTTAACTACTTTACAGATTCTCATACACTATGACAAACCAACAACCAATACAATCCATTAATAATATACATGAAAAATTCAAAACAAAAGAAAAATAGTAATTCAAGGATTATTCAGAAACCTTTTTGTTTTTTGTCTTTCACAATTCAAGAGAGTGAAAAGCAACAGGAAAAAGGAAAGGGGGAGATGGGACATTACAGAGCTGACAAAGAATGCATGTAACGAAAACCACAACAGAGACATTTCACTTTGAAATGTTTTGACTTTTGAGTTTCAAATTCTATAAACTACTCTAACATATTTCTCTCTCCTTCACCCCTATCTTTAATTTAAAAACAAAAATATATAACACCAAAAACAAATATGTTGGACCCTCAGTACATTGTCCAGACATACCTATGAAAAAGGAAAGAGACCAAGGGATCTTACGGGATGGAAGTTCAGAGAGTTGACTGAGTAGATGTCATGGCCCTCTCTATGGCACTTAAAGGTAAAGTTTTTACTTTGTAGTCCATCATCAAGATGATGTACACCAACCCTTCCTTCAATAGAGCCAACCTGGTCAGAATCATAATTATTTGATTCATTAATTATTCAGATATGGTAATAGGTTATGAAGCAAAAGAAAGAAAAGAGTACAAATGATCCTATGTGATGTTCAATAGTCACAAATCACGATAGTAAAAAAAAGTAGAATGACAAAAGATAGAACTGATGGCAAAGTGGTATATCAGTTACGTCCAATGATATCAACACATCAAATTCTCAAAAAGGTAATAATACATTTGAGCAGATAATTTTAATTTATACAATCTCCCACTGTGCTTTAGTGGAAAGGAACACCCATCTCATTCTGAAAAATTATAGCACTATTATCGAAGTAAAAGACACAAACTTGGCAGCGCTCATATTCTTCATGGTTTTGGTCTCCCCTAGATAATTAATAGAACAACTATACTTTTAGAGAGAAACTAAACAGAAAATTACAAGGCCAAAAAAATAAATAAAAGAACAATTTTGAAGGGAAAATCAAATACTTACCAAGAATCCTTGCTGATCCGGAAATGCAGCAACACACCTTGTTTGATACTTTAGGGGTGAAACAATTCTCTTGAATTCAGTCTGGTAGTAATTAGAAATAATTGAAATTAGAGGCAAAACATAGAATGTCAATGACGGCAACCCAATCAAATATTAGAATCTCTATATAATAAATCCCATCTCCATTGACTGGACTTGAAAACTTCAAAAAGAACTAGAAGCTTATCCTCAAGGTACCGGAAAAAATAATTAAAAGCCTAGATAAATGTTAATTCTGAAAACTATAAGTAAACAAAGTTAATGAAGAAGTGAACTGCTTTAATTCGTCGATGTGTTCTTGTTGCATCAAATTGCTAAAATAAATGATATCTGATAACTCTTACAAATAAAATGATACCTGTGGGTTTTGCAAGTTAAAAACAATCAGATTTCGGTCTGCAGTGCCAACAACCATTAGAGGGTATCTCACTGATAGGGTGTAGCAGCGCTCAGGTAGAGCTTGGGTATGGATTGGAGTTTGCTGCCTCAGATCCCAATACCTGAAGATAGGTGGCAAAGGTCATACATTAAAAAGAAGAAAAAAAAGACTTCTTTAACAAATTATTTTATCAAGTATCCCACTAAAATTACTGGTGCACAAATTCAGATAGCTCAAACTAGATAAAAACAACGGCTATGTTCTACTTGCTTCAAATTCTTGTCCAAGCTTCCTGTGACTAAGTAGTTCATCTCCGGGATCCAAGCAACCTCTTTTATTGGTGCATCGTGCATGGCAACGGTCACCGGTTGGTTACCAGCTAAAGGCCACATCTTAACTTGCTTGTCACAGCCTCCAGAGAACACAGTAGATCCATCATC
>VIEB01001269.1:27934-96742 GCA_006547085.1 Malus baccata | reverse complement strand
ATATATATATATATATGTACATATATATATATATATATCTAAAAGCATGTAAGAACATGCAAAAGTTTGGCAGGGACGTGATGTCCACAAAAGTACAAAAGAATGCAAAAGTTTGGCAGGGATGTGATGACCGCAAAAAGTACGCATATATATATATATATAAAGGCAAGTCGGTACTGGTGTCCACGTATATGTATGCGATTGTGTGAAGACAGATGGACATGTAGACGTGTTCGGCAAGGGAGAGGCGCTTCTAGATTTCTGCGCTGGTAGCTGCTGCTTTCGTCAGTTCGACAAGATGGGACGGTGATTTATATAATAGATACATATACGAATAGCCTACTTAGTCAAATTTCGTCAGTCCTCTTCCGCATCGGTCCACTTCCGTCACGTCAGTCCACTTTCGTAACGTCAGTCCTCTTCCGTAACGTCACTCCTCTTCCGTAATGTCGGTCCACTTCCGTCAGTCCACTTTCGTAACGTCAGTCCTCTTCCATCATTCCTCTTCCGTAATGTCGGTCCACTTTCGTAACGTAAGTCCTCTTCCGTAACGTCATTCCTCTTCCGTAATGTCGGTCCACTTCCGTCAGTCCACTTTCGTAACGTCAGTCCACTTCCGTAACGTCATTCCTTTCCGTAATGACGGTCCACTTCTGTCACGTCAGTCCACTTTCGTAACGTCAGTCCACTTCCGTAACGTCATTCCTCTTCCGTAATGACGGTCCACTTCCGTCACGTCAGTCCACTTTCGTAACGTCAGTCCTCTTCCGTAACGTCATCCCTCTTCCGTAATGTTGGTCCTAATGTCGGTCCACTTCCGTCAGTCCACTTTCGTAATGTCAATCCTCTTCCGAAACGTCACTCCGCTTTCCTAATGTCAGTCCTTCATAATGTTAGTCCTCAGTCCACCTTCGTAATGTCCTCGTAAATCCTCGTTTGTAAATGTCAGTCTGCTTTCATGGAGGGTGTCAGCCCATATTTTATGTGAAGGTGCGAAATGACTTTCGTAAAGTAAGCGAAGCAATCTGTCTGGCTTTCGGGAGTCAAGCACACGAAACAATGACTTTGGTAAACTCACTAAAGGTAAGTTTACCCGTATAAAAACAAATCACACAAATGTTGGTCTAGGTAAGAAATGCTAAAAGTTTAGCTAGGTACAAAAAGCATAGTTGCAAGGCCGCATGTGATCGAAAAACTCAGTTTTCCCCTATTTTACATATGTAAAAAAGGGAAAAAGGGGGCATTGTGGGAGGATAAAATTCGGGTTTCGACTCATGGGCCAATCCAAATCACCTGAGGATGGTGTTATGCAAGATAAATCGCAAGGAAAGCCCACGAGGAACAAGCAGGTGCACGTGTCCAGGTAACCGCCTCCATTACGGAGGATCACCGAGGAAGTGGGAAAGAAAGGTGTGACGTGATGCATGTTCCCGAAGCATGCAGTCATACTACGAAGGCCACTAAGGAAGTGGGGAGGAGAGGGAGATCGTGGTACTTGCTCCCCAAGCATGCGATCCTATAAAGATGGATTGGAGCCAAAGAGCAAGGGGAGGAGAAACCGGAGAAAATCAAAAGAATAGAAATCATTCGACTGACTTGAGCGTCAAAGTATCTTTTGCAGGTACCCGCGCCAGACTGCGGAGGGAAATCATTTTGGGACATACCGAAGAAGGATTCGGCGAACGTGAGGATTGCGGTCAACAAATCTGTGGAGGTATTTCTTCTTGTAGGAAATTTCACTCTAACAATCATTGTTCTATCAAATATTCTTGAAATATCAACAACATTATTTTGGAATGAGAGAACATAAGGGCCTCTCCATAAGGTTCTAACTCTACTGGCTTTATGTCTATGATGATGCTTACTGCTCAAAGCAACTACTTCAAAGGTGGTTAGCATAATCCTTCATATGAGATTATGCGATATGTTGACAATTTCTCCAATCATTTTTCACATTACTAAAATAAAATTACCAAAATTGTGATCAATGATGTAAAACGTCTTAACCATATACAGGTTCGTGCATCTACAGGTACATGTATATAACATCAATTACAAAATTGTAGCAGATTCTTTGATATGTGCACCTGCAAGAAATCATCCGACCCCTTCTTTCCGAGAGCGGGAAGTGTGAGCCTCTTCGATGTATCGAGTAAGAAGTGAAATCCCGTAATGTGAGGCACTTGAGGTAGCATAATACGATGCCACGGTGAGTTGAGCAAACTTGGGAAGTGAATAACCTGCAAAACCCCATATCAACGGGGAATTGAAAAATATGTATCCAAAACTTGGAACACCGGGAAAGAAATTCCAGCTGAATCTCAGGTTTTGAGCAAGAATGTATTATATACATAGACGGAACATGGCTTAGGGCTTGTTTGGTACGTGGGACTGGATTGGAATGGATATATCTCTAATTGCAAGGCACGTTGTCGAGGGGAGAAATGAAACAATAATGACCAACTAGAGGGAAGAAGATGGATTATTCATTAAGGAAACTTATCTAATCTAATGCTCTCCAAAATGGTAAGAATAGAATGGATGAGTATTCTTCATGAGCAATCCTCTTCTAATACCCTCGAATTGAAAACTCATTCATTTCTACCTTCAATTTTCCTTGAAATTTGAAAGTTATCCATTCCAATCCAATCCTTCTTACCAACAAGGCCTTAGTCTACATACACTTAGTACAGCTGATACAAATCAGTTCAACACCCATGCAAGGAAATGAAGATACCGACTGAGCATTCCTCCAATACCTGTTTATGTAGGCTAAATCTTTAACTGAGCATTCCTCCAATACCTGTAAATCTTTTAGGAATCCTATAAATCTTTAACTGGGTCATTCATTCTAGTCTTGTATGGTTTATGTATCTCTATATAAGAGCTTTGACGTACTTTTGCAATTCAGTCAATGAATAATATTATGTAGCTCTATATAAGAGCTTGGACTTGATTTGTCTGGTTGTTGATGCAGGACAACCTAAAACTTAATTTAGTTGCATAAAATTACTAACAAGGCAGATTATTAGACTTATGGAAAATAAAGTAAACACTACTGAATGTGTTAGGTACTCAAGTCCAAGGGAAGAGCCCAACCCAAAAGACTAGTCCAATAGGTGGGAGGATCCCAAGGACTTAAGAACCCCTACACTCCCATAAGTGTAGTCGATGTGGGATCATAACAGAATGGATGTATTATAATGCAACAACAAAGAAAATTAGAAAACTTAACAAATGTAGCACACAATTCTGGAAATTCAGAAAAGATTTACTGGCAAGGTGTCTTTAACCGTAAGATTCTGCTTCATTCCTTAAGGAATGTTCCAGGCCTTGAACTGGGTTCTCGTGCAGTCGTTTGGATCCACAACAATAGATTAAAATGGGTACTTAGGCAAGGCTGATTGGTGGAAGGAAGGTTGTAGTTTGCGGCGGTAGGGAGGAGGGGAAACTGGAACCGCTCCAGCAAGGGTTCTTGGAATCACCAAGAATTCTCAAGAATCACTCAATGTAATATAATATTATTCATTGACTGAATTGCAAAAGTACGTCAAAGCTCTTATATAGAGCTACATAAACCATACAAGACTAGAATGAATGACCCAGTTAAAGATTTATAGGATTCCTAAAAGATTTACAGGTATTGGAGGAATGCTCAGTTAAAGAATTCTCAAAAATATGTAGCTATACAAATCAGTTTAACTGGGTCATACAAGGCCTTAGTCTACATAAACATGTATACCTGTATTGAAGCTATGAATTGTACTAAGCATTCCTCCAATACCTGAGCCAGCCTATTCATACAAACAATAGCGGAGAGGTTTAATCACTCGCATAACAAGCCACGTCCATATCATTATCATAAACATACACTCGAACATGACCTTTGTAAATACACCTAGACGCTAACAACACAACTGATATCGGGTTTTACTTCTATCCTATGAATCAACAATTAACAGGGGATTTATGCCCAATACTTCATGATCAACAACATTTTGTGATGCAGATGTTATTATCCAAATTCGAAGCTACCAATTACATAATAACTAATAAAGGATCATAGTTAAGATATAAGAGTTCAATCTACAAATGACGTAAACATACACTCAAACATGATCCCCATACATACACCTCGACCAATGAATCAATGACCCTACCAACGCAACTGACGTTGGGTTCTACTTCAACCAGATGAACCAACTATTAGCAGGGGACTTATGCCCAATTCTTAAAACAATTGGCCCCTCGCATGCAGAGAAATTAAATCAATATCCCAAAATAATAGTAATGCAGATTATTATACGATTTATAAGGTAATAACAACCAAGTACACATTAACTAACAAAGGATCATACTTAAGATCTAAGAGTTCAATACATGTAAATCTTACATGCTCAGAATTCATCTACCACGAAGAAATATCTTTAGAAAAAGCATTCTACTCCAAATTCCCAGATCAAAACCATGAAAATTCACAACTAAAACACAACTGCTACACAAAGAAACAAAATTTTGCGCAAATGGGTAGAGCTGAAAAGAAAAGAGAGAAACTTACAACAGCGGTGGCGTCGTGAAGAACAGGAGTGATGGTCCATTCACCTTTGTCCTGAACAAAAAACAAAACAAAATTTCAATCAGTTTCCGACTGTAAACCCACGGAATCAAATCATCAAAAAAGTAGGGTCATGGGTGTTGGTACGGAATCGTGGGCGAGGAGAGAGAGGCAGCGAGGGCAGCGAGGAGTTCCGAGGCCGGGATTCATGGTGGGATCGTGGTGCAGATTCCCACTCCTCAGCTTCTGTTCGTACACCTCTCGAGTCCCCATCGCCGGCTTCTAATGTAAATGCTAACAACTCTGAGAAATCAGTTGACGGTGGCAATGGTGACTCAATTGGCGGAGACGACGACAGTCATGGTGGATATGGAACCACCGGGGAGGGAAGGGGTGGAAAATTTTTAGGTTAAACGACAGCGTTTTAAGCTATGGGCTCGGTTGGCATCGAGGACATAAAGTGGGCAATACCGCGGGTTGGGCTGTGTTTTAGTTTTATGCCACGGAAAAAACCGCAGGTTCTCTTAAACATCTTGTGACAAAAAAATTTAAGGAGTTTTAACGAAACACTTTCGGTACTATTTATTTTTAATAAAAAATTATATTTTTACATATTCCTTGTACAATTCACTACACTTTTATTTGTCATTTTTCATTAAAACTAAAATTTTTTTTGGACATTTCGTTAGTTTTCCTAAAGAGTTTTAACGAAACACTCCCGGTACTATTTACTTTTAACGAAAAACCATATTTTTTACATTAAATTTATTTATTAAATGAACGTTTTTTTAGTATTTTAATTTTAATTTTTAATATTAAATATATTTACAAAAAGTTTATATTTAAACTTTTTTCTATAATAATAAAAGGTTCAACATGCTGACACCTCGCTCTACATCTTTGCTTTTGGAAATACTTTTTTTTACAGATGCGATAATTTATTTTTAAACAACAATGTGGGAAATTTAGATCTACAAGTACACTAGTTAAACCAACTAACTTAACGCATATTTATTTAAATTTATTTTTCGTCCTTGAGGCGAGAAGCCTAACACCTCCTCTTGAGGAAACATGTGAGGTTTCTTAAGGTGGCTTTGATGGACCATAATCACAAAACCTGAGTCAAATCCAAAAAGGCAAAGAAGATAAAATACCACCTGAGAGATCAACTACGTGGCAAATTAAGAGTGGCTGGAGATGAGCCCATAAGGATATACGTGTGCCATCCTATTATGTGGAAATTTATCTACACATTACATTACCTCGATAAACCGAAAGCGTTATAATATTCTTAATTGTATAAATATGTAAAAGTTAGAGAGATAATCTTTATCAGTGACAGGAGCGAAGTAGAGGTAAAATATCACACTGTAACTATAGCACTAAGGGATGACAAATAAAAGAGGGAGGAACGGATGATGTTATTGATCTTTCTTTCTTTCTGTGTGTTCTAATTGCAGTCGAGTGCTCTATTTATAGAGCAACTCGCATTATTACATTTTGAAATTTACATCACATGACTTTGAAAATACGATCCTATTGTTTCCAAAGTCTACGTCACATTTGTGGCCATTGGAAATCTGTGTGTGGGCATTCATAACAATGCCAATGTTTTCAACTGCTAATGTTTTCAACTGTTAATGTTTTCAACACTTCCCCTTGGATGGCAACATATCAACATGAATTGCCTCGTTAAAACCTTGCTTGGAAAACCCCAGTGGGAAAAAATCATACCGAAGGAAAAAGAGTACAACTTTTCCTGGATTGTTGATATAGTATTAAATATGCTTATGTTGCCTCGTTAAAACCTTGATAGGAAAAACCCAGTGGGAAAAATCCTAGTCGAAGGAAAAAGAGTACAACATGCATGTATCATGAATGCTCCCCCTGATATATATCTTCCCCTGATTCCGCATTCTCCAAATTTAGTTGTTTGGTAAGTCGACGTAATCTGATACTCTGCACTAACTTTTGAAACGTGCATTTTGGTAGGGACTTGGTGAACAAGTCTGCCAGATTTTCATTGGAACGAATTTGTCTGACTTCATTAACTTTAGCCTTCTGAAGCTCATGTGCACTGAAAAACTTTGGAGATATGTGTTTAGTTTTTGTAAACACGGGAATTCCTGCGATGAACGAGACAAGAACACGTGTACAAAATAATATTTGTATTAATGATTTAGGGGTTACAATCTCTTCTACAAACTTAGCCTCTGATTCTATCTTTGAAACGTGTAGATGTAGTGTTGTTGATCCAAGGGCCGTCGAGGCTTGATCTTGGACGAACAGTTGATGGATGATGAACACCTTCTTCAAGGGCCGTCGGGGCTTGATCTTGAATGGGTGGAAGTTCTTCAAGGGGCGTTGGGGCTTGACCTTGAAGGAGGATTTCACGAAGAACGAAGAGGGCTTTCTTGATCCTTCGGGATTCGCTTGAGAGCTTCAAAGTTTCGAGGCTTCAAGGCTTTAGTGTGGTGTGAATTCTCTTCCAATTTGGGAGTAGAGAAAGTGTGTGTAAAAATCTTCCCCTTGATCCTTTGATGGAGAGGCCTATTTATAGGCTTTGAGAATGAATCACCACCATCCATTTGTTTTGGTGGATGTTGTAGGTGAATTGGTGGATTGTTGTAGGTGAATTTGGGTGGAGGTTGTAGGTGAATTTGGATGGATTGTTGTAGGTGAATTTGGGTGGAGGTTGTAGGTGAATTTGGATGGATTGTTGTAGGTGAATTTGGGTGGATTGTTGTAGGTGAATTTGGGTGTATGTTGTAGGTGAATTTGGATGGATTGTTGTAGGTGAATTTGGGTGGATTGTTGTAGGTGGCCTTCCCCACTGCACTGCGTTCTTCTCGCATGCAGACCATCTTTTCACTTACACAATCACCTTATTACATTCTTCACTACATGCGGATTGCTTTTTACACAGTCATTGCATCGCATGCGGATCACTGTTTGCACAGTCACTGCACTACATGCAGACCAGTTTTATTTGCAGCCTGTTGAGACCAATATATATATACACATGCATTCATACACACATGCATACATACATAGGGCACTGCGTAGTCTTTACATAGACACTGCACCAGCTTACTGCCCTGAATCTTAACTGCACTGCCCTATTTCCTTACTGCAACGTGTTCTTCTCGTCTGCCGTGTGGAACTGTGCAAGAGACTGCAGCGGGGCTTTGCTGTGTAATGCCTTTTGGTCACAGTTTTCCCTTGGTGGTGACGTTGGCGTAATGCTCACCTTTGTAATATGGCTTTGTAACCAAATCACTTCTTTAAAGAAACAAAATATTCATATCTTGAATTTGCTTTTTATTCTTCAAGGTGTTTGTGTTTTTTGTTGGTGATGTGACTGTACTTGAAGTTTTGAAGTTTCAAGTTGCCTACGTACCCTCGGTTGAGGAGGGATCAAGTCATGACGTAGTTCAAATGAGCGATGAAATTTTTTTTTTTATAGTGATTTTGATGATGATTTTGCCGTACACAGTTTATGCTCTTGCGGGCCAGGAGCTTTATGCCGTGTGCAGTTTAGGCTCATGCAGGTTAGGAGCCTGGGTCGTCGCCTTTTAGGGGTAGTAACGCTTCAAAAATCTGCCATTGATGGGGCCAATCTTCAAGCCGTCTTCTGCCATGATTAAGTAGGCGCCATTCGTGTAGACCTCTTGTATTACGTACGGTCCATCCCACTTTGATGTGAACTTGCTTTTTGTCTTGTGAGTTGTGATGATAGGCCTTCGTAATGCAAGGACGAGATCTCCAGTTTGGAAAGACCTTGGGCGGACCTTCTTGTTGAATGCCTTGGATAGTCGTGCTTGGTAGCATTCCAAGTGTTGTTGAGCTTCGAGCCTTCTTTCGTCGAGTGCTTCCAACTCTTGAAGGCGCAACTTTGCATTCTCTTCATCAGTCAAGCCTTCTTGTATAGCCATCCTAAGTGAGGGGATTTGACTTTCTAGCGGTAGAACAGCTTCCACACCATATACGAGAGAATAAGGGGTAGCTTGGGTAGGAGTCCTATGCGTCGTCCTATATGCCCAAAGTGCTTCGCTTATTCTTTCGTGCCAGTCTCTCTTTGTTCGGCCGATCACTTTCTTTAAGAGGTTGCACAATGTTTTGTTGAATGCTTCTGCAAGACCGTTGGCCGGAGCATGATACATGGAAGACTTGTGCTGCTTGAACTTGTATTTCTCACAGAGCTCGTCTACAAGTCGGTTGGAGAACTGTTTTCCATTGTCAGTGATAATGTAGCGAGGCACACCATATCTGTGGATGATATGCTCTTTGATGAAACGGACAACAGTTTCCTTTTTCACTTCCCTTAGGGGTATGGCTTCAGCCCACTTGGAGAAGTAATCTGTTGCAGCTAGGATGTAAGCTTCTCCTGCAGATGACTTTGGAGTGATTGGTCCCACGACGTCCAATCCCCATGCATCGAATGGCCATGAAGCAGCTGTAGGGTGTAATGGTTCAGGTGGTTGATGTATGAAGTTGGCGTGGAATTGGCAGGCTTGGCACCTTTTGGCATGTTCCAGGCAATCCTTCACCATACTTGGCCAGTAGTAACCCATTCTTTTGAGCTGGAAATGTAGCTTTGGTCCAGATTGATGCGCCCCGCACACGCCTGAGTGTGCTTCTTCCATGGCTTGATTGGCTTCTTCCTCACCTAGGCATCTCAGAAGTACTCCTTCGAAAGAGCGCCGGTAGAGTGTCTCTTTGTAGTAGAGGAAGCGAGGTGCTCGTCGACGTATTTCAGAGCGGTGTCTGGGATCGTTCGGAAGTTTTCCATACTCTAAGTAGTCAATCAATGGTTGTCTCCATTCTTCAACATCGACTGGAAGTACCGAGATGACATTTGTATCATCTAGTAGCATTTCGGTGGCGAGGGGGATGACCCATCTTTGGCAAACTGGCACGTCTGCAGCTTCGTCTTCTCCTAGTGTCATACTCGAGGCTAGGTTAGCGAGAGCGTCTGCCATTTGATTTTCTTTTCTTGGCACATGTTCTAGTGTTACGGCCTCGAACTTTTGTAGCAGCTGAGTTGCCAGTCGGAAGTACGGAACGAGATCATCTTTCCTCACCTCATATTCAGTCAAGAGTTGACTAATTATGAGCTTGGAGTCGCCATATACCTCAAGGGTTGTGATTTCCATGTTGATCGCCATTTGGAGCCCGATGATTAGTGCTTGGTACTCAGCGACGTTGTTGGAGCATAATTCGCTTAGTTGGAATGAATAAGGTAGTATTTGCCTTTGTGGCGACATGAATACTACTCCTGCCCCCGCTCCGTCTGCTCGTGCGGATCCGTCGAAGAACATCGTCCATCTCGGGAATATGTCAATGTAGAATACCTCCTCGTCAGGCAAGTCGTCTGAGATTTTCCAATCGGCTGGGATTGGATGATCGGCAAGGAAGTCTGCTAATGCTTGTCCCTTGACGGCTTTGGCTGGGACGTAAATGATCTCGTATTGATTGAGAATCAACGCCCATTTAGCTAGTCGCCCTGTCAAAACTGGCTTGGACATGACGTATTTAACCGGGTCAGCTTTAGCAACCAAGTGGATGGTGTAAGCATGCATGTAGTGTCTGAGCTTCTGGATGGCAAACACCAAGGCAAGGCACATTTTTTCTATTGGGGAGTAGTTCAACTCAGCGCCGGTGAGTGTTCGACTCAGGTAGTAAAGCGCTCCTTCTTTCTGGAATTCGTTTTCCTGTGCCAAGAGTGCTCCCACTGAACTTTCCTGAGCGGCGATGTACAATATGAGTGGTTTCCCGGGCACAGGCGCCCCCAGGACAGGTGGACTTGATAAATATTTTTTTATGCTTTCAAAAGCATTGTGGCACGCTTCGTCCCATACGAACGGAACATCCTTTTTCATGAGTCGGCTAAACGGTTGACAACGCCCTGCAAGGTTGGAGATGAAGCGTCTGATGAAGGCTAGTCGTCCTTGTAGACTTTTCAGCTCGTGCAGGTTTCTTGGCTCGGGCATGTTTTGAATGGCCTTGATCTTTGATTGGTCCACTTCAATGCCACGGTGCTTGACAATGAAGCCGAGGAACTTTCCAGAGGTGACGCCAAACGCACACTTTAACGGGTTCATCTTGAGGTTGTATTTTCGCAGCCTTTCGAACACTACTCGCAAATCCTTCAAGTGATCTGATCTTTTCTTTGTTTTGACCACCACGTCGTCTACATAACATTCTACGTTTTTGTGTAGCATGTCATTGAAGATTTTCTGCATTGCTCGCTGATATGTGGCTCCAGCGTTCTTTAGACCAAAGGGCATCACCTTGTAGCAGTAGATACCTTTTGGAGTGCGGAATGCTGTTAGTTCCTCATCTTCGAGAGCCATACGAATTTGATTGTATCCAGAAGAGCCGTCCATAAATGACAATGCCTCGTGGCCAGTGGTTGCGTCCACCATGATTTCGATGATCGGCAAGGGAAAGTCATCTTTCGGGCAAGCGTCATTGAGGTCCCGGAAGTCTACACAAACACGTATTTGTCCAGATTTCTTAAGGACGATGACGATGTTGGAGATCCACTTGGGGTATTGCACCTCTCGAATGAAGCCTGCTTCGATTAACTTGTCAATCTCTACCTCGATTTGTGGAATGAGCTCGGATCGATAGCGCCTTTGAGTTTGCTTTATCGGTCGCGTTCCAGGCTTAACTGCAAGATGATGTACAGCGATGACAGGGTCAAGGCCAGGCATTTCCTTGTAAGTCCAAGCAAATACGTCTTTGTACTCTGATAACAGTTGATAATACTCGTCTACCTCGTCTTCACTTAGCAGCGCACTCACGAAGATAGGTCTTTGCTCATCTTTTGTGCCTAAGTTGAGCTCCTTGAGATCATCGACCGTGGATTGCCCCCCATCCTCAAGTTGCGGTGGCGCAGCAGTGACATCTTCTTCGGGGATCTCATCTTCTTTGCTTTCCTGGATCGTGATGTGGAAGACATCTTGGAATTCCTCTTCTGTGTCGCCCTCCTGGGCTGGTTGGCATGAAGATTGTCCAGTGTGGATGATGGTGCGCCTTCTTACTTTCAGTGGTCCATTTGTGTCCACCTCCAAGATTGCTTGGCGCTTCATCCTTGAAGGAATTGAGCTTCGAATATCATATTTTTCTGCTATCATGTCGAGCTTTTCTTCCTTTGACGTTGTCTTCCTATTTCTAGAAAACTTCTTGTTATCTTCAAGTCTTTCCAAAGCTGACTGACAAGGAAGAGAGCTAGTCGTGTCGCTTTGCTTCTTAGGCTTTGACAACCTTTCAAAAACAGAGCTTTGGGATGCTGGCATGTTAAGTCTCTTGAAGACGGAGGTTCGGTTTTGACCACCAATGCGATTGAGTGCTGACATTCTGGATCTCGAACGATTCATCCTATCGAAGACTGACGTCCAAGGGGTGGGTTTAGGCTCATCATGATCTTGTTCAATACTCACGCTGATGTGTTGAGTGCTAGCATTTTTCGCTTTGCTTGAAATCTTCACGGGTGCATTTGGTGTGAAGCCAAGTCCAGCTTTGTTGTTATCAACTCCGTAACCATGCTTCTTCAACCTCTTTTGAGTCTCGGTGAGGTCACGTTCTTTATTGTTAACGGTGTCTGAAATCTTCTTTCCATGATTCGACGAAGAAGCGAAGTCGTAGCCAGCTTTCGACATGAGTTTATAGGCGTTTGGATCAAAACCTTCTTCGGTCCTCTGGGTTGGGAGAAAGCTTGGTTCCACCCCCTTTGGTAGAGCTCTTATGAAGCCTTGTGGTAGTCTTGCAACCTTAGTGCCGCCTAGCTGTGTTAGAGGTAAAACTGCATTCGTCTTGAGCAACTTTACATTATCCGTATGCCGCTGTGCATCGGCTTTGTTTGCTCCACTTTCGAACGGAGGTTGACCATTCTTTCTTCTCGACATTGGGATGTATCGGAAGACGGGTGTGTTTGGTCCATTTGAGGGCGTCCTACTCCCCTTTGTTGTTGCATGTTTAGCCAGCTCATTATCGTTCTTGCTTGAAGACGGCATAACTTCTTCTTCTTGCTTCTTGGGCATGGCTTGTCGCTCCTGCTTTTTAGGTGTTGCTTTGCCCGTGGATTTGATCTCTTTTGGAAGAGCTTCGGGCACCATGTCTTCATCCATGTAGAACTTGGCGTCTGCGAAATGTGATTCGGCTTCAGTGAATGGTTTGGTGTCGCCATAGATCACCTTCACTCCTTCTCGGTAGAATTTTAAGCATTGGTGAAGGGTGGACGGTACTACTCCATTCGCATGGATCCAAGGCCTTCCTAAGAGTAAGCCGTAGGAAGTTCTTGCATCAATTACGTGGAATATCGTGCTTGACTTGAGTTCACCAATAGTCATCTCCACTCGGATCATGCCCATCGCTCTTTGTCCTCCTTGATTAAAACCTTGGATTAGTAGACGACTTAGGGATAGTTCATCTGCATTGATGCCGATTGTAGTCATTGTTGACTTTGGCATGATGTTTATGGCTGATCCACCATCCACCAGCATGCGGTTGACTTTGTGCCCCTTTACATACCCAGAGACAAAGAGAGGACGGTTGTGAGGCTTAGATCCTAGCAGCAAGTCTTCGTCGGTGAAATGGATTGCGTCCTCGATGGCACAACATGTGGCACATTCATGTGGCCGAAGCTTCAAGCCTTCGTTCTTGCTTTCTTGCACTTCGTGTTCATTGGGACTTTCCAAGACCGCTGCTAATGCTATTCGCATCTTCTTTGGTAATCGTAGCGCTTCCTCAATGCTAAAGTGTGTTGGCAGACCTTCTTCGAGCGTGAGAGTTTTTTCTCCCTCAGTGGTGATATCTTTGCCTTTTGGAGGTTCTTCCGTTTCTGTTTCGACCATATGGCATGCAGCGGTAGTGCACTGTTGGAAGAAGTCATTCGGGAAGTACTCGCGCAAGGAGACAGGAATGCGTGGCTCTTGCTCCATGGGTTCCCCAGCATACGTTGGCTTATCGACTTTTACGTTTCTTTTAGGCTTCCTACTGTTGCGGCGACGGTGTTTTCTCACTTGTTCCACCTTTGGTCTTGTGGCTTGTGGTTTTGGTTTCTTTGTTTTTTTGTAGGTCACCAATGTCCATCCTTCATCATCATCAGTATATGCATCTTGTTCGTTTGCCCCCGGCGATGGTTGTGTAGAAGGCGCCGTGTAGCTTGCACATTGATAGGAATGGTCGGGTGTCGCTTGGAGAGGCACGGGATCGAAGGATCCGAACGCCACTGTAGTAGTATGTGTTGCGGCTGTGTCCTCAAGGTCTAGTTCGATTCTCCCTTGTTGCGCTAGCTTCATAATGAGTTCTTTGAGGACGAAGCATTTGCCCACATGATGGCTTACGATACGATGGTACTTGCAGTATCTAGGATCGTTCGTTCGATTCATTTCTTCAGGGCGCTTGCACTCTGGTAACTCAATTACCTTCTTTTCTAGCAAGTCATCTAACATTGCATCCACGTCTGAGTCAGGAAAAGGGTACGTCTTTTGCTCCAACTCTCTCAAGGTGTTTTTATACTTGTCTTGGGTGCGAGGAGGCTCACTTCTCTTTGTCTCCTTTGCCTTGGTCTTGGAGGAAATCTTGATAGGCGCGGATGGGGTTTTGATAGGCGCGGATGGGGTTTTGATGGGGGTAGTGTTGACAGTAAAAGTTTCCTTGGCAGGCTTTTTTCCGGCCTTGTCCACACTCGGGGCGAACACTTTATCCTTCTTGAAGTGGGTGATCGGCTCATTCTTTCCGTGATTGGCGATACTCAGCTCCATGTCGTGGGAACGCGTTGCCAGCTCCTCAAACGTTCTTGGTTTTATGCCTTGGAGAATGTAATGTAACCCCCAGTGCATGCCTTGAACACACATCTCAATGGCGGAGGTTTCAGAAAGTCGATCTTTGCAATCCAAACTTAATGAACGCCATCTATTGATGTAATCGACGACGGGTTCCTCCTTCCACTGTTTCGTACTGGTCAGCTCCAGCATGCTTACGGTGCGGCGCGTGCTGTAGAAGCGGTTGAGGAATTCTTTTTCTAGCTGATCCCAACTGTTGATAGACTCGGGCTCGAGGTCAGTGTACCAGTCAAAGGCGTTGCTTTTCAGCGAGCGCACGAACTGCTTGACAAGGTAGTCTCCCTCTGTTCCAGCGTTGCTACAGGTTTCAATGAAGTGGGCGATATGTTGCTTCGGGTTCCCCTTTCCATCGAACTGCATAAACTTTGGTGGTTGATAACCCCTCGGCATCTTCAAAGCGTCAATCTTCTTGGAGTAGGGCTTTGAGTATAGTACGGAATCATGTGAGCTTCCTTCATACTGCGCCTTGATGGTGTTGGCGATCATCTCCTGCAGCTGCTGGATAGAGAGAGACCCCATGAGTGTCGCCGCTTGGTCTGGCTTCAGCGTCTCTTCGATGTTCTCCAATGGAGGTTCCTCATCCTCGTCGTTTTCCCTCTTTACTAGATTATCCCCTTGCCTGACTTTCTCATCGGGCTTTGCATCTAGTTGGTTAACGAGTGCTGCGATTTGCAAGTCTTTTTCCTCCACAGTCCTTGTGAGCTTTGTGATTGCTTCATTCATCTGAGCCAGCTGCTCCTCAATTGAAGTTGTTCCAGTAACCATGACTTGCATAGCTATGCTGCTGCTCGAGTCGGCATTGGAAAGTAAGGATTCAGAGTACTTCCTCTGGCTTTCCTCTCTTGGCGCCCTGAGCGAGGCCAGGGTGATCACTGGTTCGAACCTCGGGTGCTCTTGTGCCTTCGGCGGAGTTGATGAAGGGGTGGAAGAGGCGGCAGAAAGAGATTTCGCCTTGCTTCGAGTTATGATGCCTGAAGTGACGCCTCCTGCCGTGATGACGTTCTTGTTTCTTGCATCAGAAAGAGCTTTTGCCTTGCTTCGAGTTATGATGCCTGAAGTGACGCCTCCTGCCGTGATGACGTTCTTGTTTCTTGCATCAGAAAGAGCTTTTGCCTTGCTTCGAGTTATGATGCCTGAAGTGACGCCTCCTGCCGTGATGACGTTCTTGTTTCTTGCATCAGAAAGAGCTTTTGCCTTGCTTCGAGTTATGATGCCTGAAGTGAAGCCTCCTGCCGTGATGACGCTCTTGTTTCTTGCATCAGCAGCGGGGACAACTTGGGCCTTCTTTGACGCCATTTGTGCTTGTTGCGGATTCAAAGATAGAGATGAGAGGTAGAGATAGTCCCACTGGGCGTGCCAAATTTGTAAACACGGGAATTCCTGCAGTAAACGAGACAAGAACACGTGTACAAAATAATATTTGTATTAATGATTTAGGGGTTACAATCTCTTCTACAAACTTAGCCTCTGATTCTATCTTTGAAACGTGTAGATGTAGTGTTGTTGATCCAAGGGCCGTCGAGGCTTGATCTTGGACGAACAGTTGATGGATGATGAACACCTTCTTCAAGGGCCGTCGGGGCTTGATCTTGAATGGGTGGAAGTTCTTCAAGGGGCGTTGGGGCTTGATCTTGAAGGAGGATTTCACGAAGAACGAAGAGGGCTTTCTTGATCCTTCGGGATTCGCTTGAGAGCTTCAAAGTTTCGAGGCTTCAAGGCTTTAGTGTGGTGTGAATTCTCTTCCAATTTGGGAGTAGAGAAAGTGTGTGTAAAAATCCTCCCCTTGATCCTTTGATGGAGAGGCCTATTTATAGGCTTTGAGAATGAATCACCACCATCCATTTGTTTTGGTGGATGTTGTAGGTGAATTGGTGGATTGTTGTAGGTGAATTTGGGTGGAGGTTGTAGGTGAATTTGGATGGATTGTTGTAGGTGAATTTGGGTGGATTGTTGTAGGTGAATTTGGGTGTATGTTGTAGGTGAATTTGGATGGATTGTTGTAGGTGAATTTGGGTGGATTGTTGTAGGTGAATTGGTGGATTGTTGTAGGTGAATTTGGGTGTATGTTGTAGATGAATTTGGATGGATGTTGGTTGTAATTTTAACACAATGGTCAACATTTATTTCACTAACATTTCAATGTTTACAAATGCAACCTCAATGCAATGGCTAACATTTATGCCACCGAAATTTCAATGTCTACAGTTTTATCGCCCTTGATGAATCCTTCCTTCATTTGGGCAACACAGGTTGCACTATCTTCATGAATGACAGTTGGATTGTTTGTCTTTGAAGTTAGACCACATGAATTCCTGATATGATGAATCATTGATCTTAACCAAGAACGTTCACGACTTGCTTCATGTAAAGTAAGTATTTCTGAATGATTTGAAGATGTAGCAACTAATGTTTGCTTTCTTGAGCGCCATGAAATTGTTGTATCTCCATTCTTGCCAGTTTGTGAGCGGGCTTTATGTGGATCAAAGAGAAAACCAGCATTTGTAAATTCAACAAAGGCCTAGTCATTTGTGGATTTTTCTGAGTAGAAGAGACCCATGTATGTTGTCCCATTAAGGTATCGCAATACATCTTTGACACCCTTCCAATGACTAATTTTTGGAGTAGAGTTATACCTTGCTACCAAGTTGACTGAAAAAAACTATATCTGGTCTAGTACATTGTGCTAAATATAACAAAGCACCTATTGTACTCAGATATGGTACTTCAGGACCAAGGACCAGTTCATCATCTTCTTTTGGACGGAATTGATCTTTCTTAATGTCCAGAGAACGAATGACCATTGACGTGTTGAGTGGATAAGCCTTATGCATACCAAATCGCTTTAGGATTTTTTCAATGTAAGCTGATTGGTGGACCAAAATTCCACTAGCACAATGCTCGATCTGCAGGTCGAGACAAAATTTCGTTTTTTCAAGGTCTTTCATTTCAAATTCGCTTTTCAGATATTCAACAGTTTTATTGAGCTCTTCAGGGGTTCCAACTAGGTTCATATCATCGACATATACTGCCACTATAGCAAATCCAGAGTTGGATTTTGTTTGTACCATACTTGACCAATCCCGAAACTATTGAGCATCGGTCAACGTTATACAGTCAAGGACCCAAAAGAGTTTCCCTCCAACTAGAAGGCCAATCACATCGCGACACGTGTCGACATTAGAAGCAAATCACAGCATGACACGTGTCAACATCAGAAGCCAATCACAACACGACACGTGTCAATGTCAGAATGAAACTAGAAACTCTCTTCTATAAATAGAGATCATTCTCTCACAATATTTCCGAATGTTATTTTACTAAATCATTCACTAGTACTCACTAAAGGAGAGTTTGAACCTATGTACTTGTGTAAACCCTTCACAATTAATGAGAACTCCTCTACTCCGTGGACGTAGCCAATATGGGTGAATCACGTACATCTTGTGTTTGCTTCCCTATCCCTATCTATTTACATACTTATCCATACTAGTGATCGGAACAATCTAGCAAATGTCACAAACTTAACGCTTTCTGTTGTACCAAGGCTTATGATGCAAGCTTGAGTGATGACAACTGGCCTCAAGATATCTTTGAGGTTGCCAGCGGTAACACTTCCAAGTCATGGGAAATGCTTGATGCAGACAGGCTTCCCGAGAAGAAGTTTGAGTGGGTTAAGGCCAGAAGATCTCCACATGCCATTGAGTAGTTTGGCGTGCTTAAGGACATCTACCTGCCAAAGGATTACTATACTGGAGCTTTTAAGCCAACTTGGAGCGGCGGAGAGGTACTTTGGGGCAGTGGAGGATGAGGATCTTTTAGCCATATTGGCGGAAACAGAGAGACCACCAGTAAAGCTACAGGAAAAGAAACAGAGAACTTGAGTGCCATCTGCACTCTACAAAGCAAAAGCAAAAGTAAAGCAGAAAAGGAAAAGAGAAAAGAAGAAAATGGGCAAAATTATAAGGTTCCTATTATTACGATTCCTTTTATCTACCAGGTGAAGAGACAGAGAGAGTGCGACGGAAAGTAGAAAGCAAAAGTAAGGAGTAAACACCCCACCAGAATGATGTGATTTACTTTTCTTGTTTCTGAATGGTGAAATTATTTTTCTTATCTTTCGGAGACATATGTATAAACCCCATCAGAGGGTAATAATAATAAAAAATAAAATAAAAACGGCAAAGCCCAAAATAGCTCCAACCATGCGATCAAAAGTAGCCCAATACTCCACAATTATTCGGGAACCTGTCGCTATTTCCACCAACCAGGTGATCAAAAGTACACCCATTACTCCACAATTATTCGGCAACCTGCCGCTATTACCACCAACCAGGTGATGAAATGTACAACCCGTACTCTAATATCATTTGGCAACTAGCCATTCATGCCACCAACTAGGTGATGAAATGTACAACCCGTACTCTCCTTCATGCCACCAACCAGATGATCAAAAGTACGTCCAGTACTCCAAATTATACATGAGCATTATTCATGTCATTCATACATAAACATTCATGAGCATCACTCATGACAATCATACATAAACATTCATGAGCATCATTCATATCAACATTCATGAGCATCATTCATGTTAACATTCATGAGCATCACTCATGACAACATCCATGAGCATCACTCATGTCAATCAGCTTCAAAAGCTTCATTTACAGAGCTCTAACTTCAAAAGCTTCATTTATAAAAGCTCCATCTTCGAAAGCTTCATTTACAGAGCTCTAGCTTCAAAAACTTCATTTACAAAAGCTCCAGCTTCGAAAGCTTCATTTACAGAGTTTTAACTTCAAAGCTTCACTTGCAAAGCTTCACCTACAAAGCTTCAGTGCAGGGTATACAAATACCGCATCCGAACAACCGCCACTTTGGCCCATACTTGGATTTAATTTGAAGTCTCCGGCCAACAGACTCTATTGACCGAAGACTTGGGGGACTACATTATGTACCATATATTAGGCCTCATGAAAAATACTTTGGGGACTTAGCCCATTATCTATATACTGAGGAGCAAGCCCTTATTCTATAAAATGGACTCCCTGACTTTCATTAGAGAGCACTCATGAAAAATACTTTGGGGACTTAGCCCATCACTTATGTATTGAGGAGCGAGCCCTTATTCTATAAAAGGAACTCCATTACCTTCATTAGAGAGCAACGCCGCCAGCTGAGCAACCGCCTCGCTGCGAGCATCACTCCTAACTCATCACTTATGTATTGAGGAGCGAACCCTTATTTTATAAAAGCGATTCCCTCACCATTAGAAAGCATCACCGCCTACTGAGCAACCGTTTCGCCGCGAGCATCAATTCTAGCCCATCATTTATGTATTGAGGAGCGAGCCCTTATTCTATAAAAGGGACCCCCTCACCTTCAAGTGCCACAAGCCAAGCTAACCAAGGCAACATAAGCCACAAGTCGAGCATCCTCACAATATGTGCTACTTATAGTTGAGCATCATTTCACTTTGAGTACCGCCTCATATCGAGCATCAGTTCAAGACAATATCTAAGTACTTCGGCCCACACATGGACTGAATTTCAAGTCTCCAGCCAAAAGACTCTCTTGACTGAAGACTTGGGGGACTACTGTTTATACCATATTTAGGGCCTCCATATTTAGATCTCGTACAAATACTCGGGGTACTTAAATGTAATTATGTAACAAAGAAATTGGCAAATATGTAATAAGTGAGGATCCCTTATTCTATAAAAGAACTCTTCACCCTCACAATTAGGAGAGGCCAATTCCTAGGCCCTCTCACCCCCTCTCAAAGCTCTCACTCTCAGAGCTCTCTCTCCCTCAGAAATACAATCAGTGTGGACATAGCCCAAACCTTGGGGTGAACAACGATACATCTTGTGTTATTTACATTTCTTGTTTCTGAATGGTGTAAATTATTTTTCTTATCTTTCGGAGACATCTATATAAACCCCATCAGAGGGTAATAATAAAAAATAAAAAAATAAAAAATAAAAAATAAATGCACTGGAATGTTATGTACAACAAAAGAGAAAAATTCAAAGAACTTGGTGAAGAATGTCTTGGTGTATTTAACGCAGTAATTTGAAATGAAGCAAAGCTTGTTTATTGATATCTCTGATAAGTTAAAAATATGTATATATATATATATATATGAATCAAAATAAACAAACAAGATGGAGCATTCATAAAGGTTGCTCAGGAGAAGTCTCAGCAGTCGGTAGAGCCCTAGAAAGAGGAGGTATCAGAGGGTGATTATTCGGAGCCTCAGTACTAGGCAGAACCCCAGAAAGAGAAGGCACCGAAGGTTGATCATTTGGAGTTTCATTACGCGGTACAGCCCCAGAAGACGAAGGCAATAAATGCCTTTGGAACAAACCCACAAACCTCTGATGATCAAGTAAAATTTGACCATCAAATTCCTGCAGCTGGTCGAGCTTCCTCTTCAGGTTTGTTGCATAGTCATGTGCGAGCATGTGCAACTGTTTATTCTCATGCTTGAACCCTTTGATCTCCTGTTTGAGACTTATCACTTCAGCCGCCAATGATTCAATTTGGCGGGTTTGAGCAAATAGGCGTTGGGCTATATTAGACACAGAACCTGCACACTGAACACTGAGAGTCAGACAATCCTTAACAGCCAACTCATCAGATTGTTTGGAAAATAGTCTGTTATCTTTAGGAGTGAGAAGGTTCCTGGCCACCACCGCAGCGGTCATATCATTCTTCATCACAAAGTCCCTAACCGTAAGAGGACCAGTAGGGGATAAGAATGATGGATGCCATATGTAGTCTTGAGAAGGCATGACTGCCACTTCACCAAAGTTCAAGTCAAAACGACGGTCAGATGGGCCAGACATTCTCAGAAATGACGAAGGAGAAATGAGGTGCAATAAATCTCTGATGTAAGGGGAAAATTCATACAAGCAATAACTCTCTGAATGTACTTCTTGCACACAATTGGTGCCCTTATAAAAGAAAGGGCAACAGGGCCATTGGTTTAAAAATCGAAGAGGCACCACTCTCCGGATTCATAACAGGCACCACTTTTCACACCCAACATCAGCTCATCGGGTACAACAGATAACTTTGCCAAAGATCTCTGACAAAGTTTAGACACATAAATTTTGAAGGTCCAACTACCCTACTATTACCCACAAGGTTAAAGGAACAGCACCACTGCTTGATAACTAGAAAGTACCAATGTATGTCAACCTTCGTGTTCTGTGGCAAGGCAGACTGGCAAAAATGCCTAACCTTTATTCACATTCAAGAAAACACTCCCAACAAGATTGTTTGCTCAAAAATCGAAGAGGCACAACTCTGCGAATCTTGAAAGCCAGACTCCTAACAGGATTACGTGCTAAAAAATCGAAGACGCACCGCCCTCCGAATCTCGAGAGCCAGACTCCCAACAAGATTACTTTATCAAAAATAAAAAAGACACTGCTCTCCGAATCTCAAGAGCCAGACTCCCAACAGGATTACCTTCTCAAAAATCGAAGAGACACTACTCTCCGAATCTTAAGAGTCAGACTCTTAACATGATTGCTTTCTCAAAAATCGAAGAGGCACCGCTCTCCGAATCTCGAGAGCCAAACTCCCAACAGGATTTCGTGCTCAAAAATCGAAGAGGCACCACCCTCTGAATCTCGAAAGCCAGACTCTCAACAGGATTACTTTCTCAAAAATCGAAAAGACACTGCTCTCCGAATCTCAAAAGTCAGACTCCCAACAGGATTGCTTTCTCAAAAATCGAAGAAGCACCGTTCTCTGAATCTCAAGAGCCAGATCCCCGACAGGATTGCTTGTTCGAAAACCGAAGAGGCACCGCTATCCGAACTTCTAGAGCCAGATTTCCTTGGATAAAGCTTGTCTACAATCTTCACACGCAACATCAACTTTCTAGATACCACAGACCACTTTTTCAAAGTGCTCTGACAAAGTTAAAACACATGAAGCTTGCATTTCCCACTACATTGCTATGACCAAGAAGGGTAAAGGAATAGCACTACTACTTATTGTTAGGGAGACTCCTATATATGTCGACCTCCATCCTCCACAACCAGGCAGACCTGCAAATAAAAAAAATGCTCAACTTTTCTTCACATCCGAGAGGGTACTCTCAGCAGAGTCTCTCGAAATACTCAGCTTCTTTTCCTCTCGATAAAACCTCTACAAATAAGCCACATCAGAGCAAGAGTATATCATATCATTATGGTTAAAAGCAAGAGTATCTCGTATCATGCTTTTTCCCTGTCTTTTCCTTTGGCCTTGTTTTTACCTGCAAAACAATGAGAAAGAGAGCAATCAGTCAGCACTTGGAATTAAGCTTCCAGTTAGGAACTGACTGCCTGAAACCCATTGTCTTATTACTTACCTGGCATTACTCTCGAGTACTCATCTTCAACATCTTATGCTTCCAGAGAAAATATCACATTTGCCTAAAGAATAGATAGGGCAAGTGAGAAGGATACAAGGAAGCATGTGGAGACAAGCTTAACAGAACGCGTGCCGATACATCCATTACTTTGTCAACAACAAAAGTATCTCATATCATCAGGGTCGAACGTACTCTAGATTTGATGGACTTGTTTTGACCCTCAAATTCTTGAGTCGGCCTTATACTCTGGAGGAAACCAGAAAACCCTCCAGCCTAGTTAAAGAATAAGCATGTGGAAAGTTACTTCTTCAAAAGCAAAAGTATCTCATATCATCTCTTCTTCATTTGCTTCTCATTATCATTGTTTCTGTTTACGATACCAGGAGAAGGAGAATAATCAACCGGAAGCCAAAGTCGAACCTCCTACCCAGGTTGCTTGCTTGGAAGTCTGATTACTTACCTTGTCTGTTACCTCATTCAGCAAATTTCCTAGGTCGGCAACTTGGGAGACTCCTACTATAGGGTTTGTATCGCACTTGACCAAGCCCGAAACTACAAGTAAACTTCAAGTGAAATTGATACATTACCTTGTGCATCTTCATCGATTAAAGATACCATCCCTGGATGGAGGAAAAGTACTTCCAGAGAAGATGCCACATCTACATATGAGATAGATAAGACAAGTGAAAATGATACCACACTTCGGTACTTAGAAGTTTCGTGATTACTCAATGGCTTGGATCTTGCAAATCCCCAACCGAGGAGCTTCCCTCACTCGGGAACTTAGGGGAGCACTGTTTGTATCATACTTGACCAATCCCGACACTACTGAGCACCGATCAACGTTATACCATCAAGGACTCAGAAGAGTTTCCCTCCAACCAGGATGCCAATCACAGCACGACACGTGTCGACATCAGAAGCCAATCACAGCACAACACGTGTCAATATCAGAAGCCAATCACAACACGACACGTGTCAATGTCAGAATGAAACTAGAAACTCTCTTCTATAAATAGAGATCATTCTCTCACAATATTTCTGAATGTCATTTGTACTAAATCATTCATTAGTACTCACTAAATGAGAGTTTGAACTTATGTATTTATGTAAACCCTTCACAATTAATGAGAACTTATCTACTCCGTGGATGTAGCCCTGGGTGAACCACGTACATCTTGTATTTGCTTCCATGTCCCTATCTATTTACATACTTATCCATACTAGTGACTGGAGCAATCTAGCGAAGGTCACAAACTTAACACTTTCTGTTGTACCAAAGTCCTCACTGATTTTGTGCATCAATAGATTTCTTAATGAACACACAAAAGCAAATGACATTGTTGATATACCCTTCTTTGATCAAATGCTTACTTAGACGATTATACCACATTCGTCCATATTGTTTTAGCCCATACAATGATCGTCTTAATCGAGAGCATACCTCGTGATTTGTTAGTTGTTTCAGGCGACTTAAATCATTCTGGGACTTTTATATATATGTCAGTATCTAATTATCCATATTGATACGCGGTGATGACATCCATAAGTTGCATGTCAAGTTTTTCTAAAACCACTAAACTTATTAAGTAACGGACGTAATTGTGTCCATTATAGGAGAATATATCTCCTCATAATCAATTCCAGGTCTTTGTGAAAAACCTTGTGCAACGAGTTGTGCTTTATATCTTGCAATCTCGTTTTTCTCATTGCGTTTCCTTGTGAATACCCATTTGTAACCCACGAGGTTTACACCAGGCGGGGTTTGGACTACTAGTCCAAAAACATTTCGCCTTTCCAAGGAATTTAATTATGCATGGATTGCATCTTTCCACTTAGGCCAATCTTATCTCTGTTTACATTCATCAATAGAACGAGGCTCAATATCATCACTTTATATGATTTCAGTGGCTATTGCGAATGCGAACATATCGTCGATGATTATTTCATTCTGATCCCACAATTCATTAGTACATGCATAATTTATGGAGATTTCTTTGCTCTCATGTACTGCTGTCTCTTCAGGGACATATGTCTCATCAAGGACATTTTCTTTTTCTGGAAGTCCAGAATCATGAATTGTAGATTTGTCATTCATTCTCTCTTCCTGAATGATTTCAATTGGATTCAACTGTGCCCTTATCTTTCTCTTTCGATGGGCTGAACCTTTTGAACCTGGGGGTCTACCACACTTCAGGCGTGCACCAAATAAATCATTCGCTGCCACTTTATTTTGTCCAACAGGGACATCAATTCTTGCACGTGCATTTGCAGCTGGTATATGTGATTTTGTCACTTTCATAGCATCATTAAATGCATTTGGCATTTGATTAGCAATTCTTTGAAGATGAATGATCCTTTTCACTTCATTTTCACATTGAGTGCTACGTGGATCAAAATGAGACAATGTGGGAACAACCCATGTCAGCTCTTTCCGTTCTTCTGGAACGGTATTTTCCCCCTCTAACGAGAGGAAAACTGTCTCATCAAAATGATAATCAGCAAAATGAGCTGTAAACATATCACCTGTCAAGGGTTCCAAATATCTAATGATAGATGGTGAATCAGAACCCACATAAATTCCCAGTCTACATTGAGGTCATATTTTAGTGCGTTGCGAGGGTGCAATAGGCACATAAATAGCACAACCAAAAACTCGTAAATGTAAAATGTTTAGCTGATGTCCAAACATGAGTTATACTGAAGAGTATTGGTGGTTGGCTATAGGTCTCAATCGAACCAATGATGCAGCATGTAAGATGGCATGTCCCTATGCAGAAACTGGCAATTTTGTTTTCATGAGCAGAGTGCGAGCTATTAACTGAAGTCGCTTGATCAATGCTCCTGCTAGACCATTTTGAGTATGGACATGAGGAACAGGGTGTTCAACATCAATACCTAATGTCATGCAGTAATCATCAAATGTTTGAGACGTAAATTCACCAGCATTATCAAGTTGGATTGACTTAATAGGGTAATATGGGAACTATGCTCATAACTTAATTATCTGAGCAAGAAGTCTCGCAAAAGCTACATTTCGAGTAGACAAGAGACAAACATGTGACAATCTGGTAGATGCATCAACCAAAACCATAATATATCAAAATGGTCCACAAGATGGTTGAATAGACCCACAAATATCCCTTTGAATTCTTTGCATAAATGATAGGGATTCAGCATCAACCTTTAGTTGTGATGATCTAATTATCAATTTCCCTTGAAAACAAGCATTGCAAGGGTTATTATTTGAGATAGCAATGTGTTTGCTCAATAATGGATGTCCATTAGAGTTGGTAATGATCTTACGCATCATGGTAGATGTTGGGTAACCTAGACGGTCATGCCAAAACATGTAAACTTTTGAATCAATGAACTTTTGGTTCATGACAGTATGTCATTCAACTGTCCTTATGTATGTATAATACAATCTAGTCGACAAGCCATGCAACTTCTCCAATATACGCTTCTGGGTATCATTGGAGGTAATGCATAGACATTCCACATTTTCTGCAATTTTCGTTTCAATGTGGTATCCATTTAAACGTATGTCTTTGAAACTCAACAAATTTCGAGTAGATCGAGTAGCATACAACACATTTTGTATGGATAATATTGTTCCATTTGGTAACATAATCTGGGCTTTCCCTGAGCCTTTAATTATATCTGAAGGTCCTAATATTGTTGTTACCCTTACTTTTGTAAGCATCAATCTTGAGAAATACTTTCGATCTCGAAGTATTGTATGCTTAGTTGCGCAATCTGCAAGACAAATATCTTCGCAATTTCTCATGTTTTGAGAATAACTATAGTTTTTATCCATGCTCTATGAGTAAGGGAATCAGAGTTAGAAGCAAGTTGTAACAAGAAATTTACATGCCATTTTTATTGAATCTGAAATGCTAGTTTCAGACTACAAGTTGAGCATAATAAAAATACATCAAACATAAATGATTCAGTCAGACTGATACACTTCATTCCCCCTTTACACAATGAAGTCTGAAACATCTAGGTGAGTTGTGTTCAACTGCCCTGATAAGTCGCACACTAGATCAGGTATATCCATTGCTTTAGCCTGGTCGAGAAAATTAGTCTCGACATCCTTCTCCTTGAGGGAGGCTTGATATAGATATACCAGATGTTTTGGGGTACGACAAGTACGCGCTCAATGCCCATTGCCACCACACATATGGCAGGCTTCTTCAGAGTTCCTGGGAGCATTGTTCATGTGAGCTTTGCCTTTGTGGCGATTCACATTTTTAAAATTCTGGCCTGAATTATGCCTTGGAACCTGGTTGTGAAACTGACCACCATGGTTCTTGCCTTTTCTGTTCCACTGACCTCGTTTATGGCCACGTCCTCGTTTATGATTATCGCCACCAGAGGATGTAGCATTCACTTCGAGGGAAGCAACATTTACTTCTGGGAATGGTGCAGATCCAGTAAGTCGGGACTGATGATTTTTCATCAAGAGCTCATTGTTTTGTTCAGCTACCAAGAGAATAAATATCAGTTAGTTGTATTCAGTGAAACCTGGCGCTCTATACTGCTGCTGTAGAAGCACGTTAGATACATGAAATGTGCTGAAAGTCTTTTCCAGGAAATCTTCCTCAGTAATAGTATCTCCCACAGAGCTTCATCTGAGATATAATTTTGAACAATGCAGAATTGTACTCTGCCACTGACTTGAAATTCTGGATCCTTAGGTGAGTCCACTCATAGCTAGCCCTTGGAAGAATCACCGTTGTCTGATGATTGTATCTGTTTCTCAATGCCTTCCAGAGGGCTAACGGATCTTCAACCGTTAAGTACTCGCTCTTTAGTCCCTTATCAGATAAAGATCATGATTTTCGCCCAATCTTGAGATGATGAGTTGTTCTCTTCCCTGATGGTATCTCTAAGATTCCCTGCTTCCAGATGGATCTTGGTATCCAGTACCCAGGTAAGGTAAGTGTTCCCAATAATGTCCAAGACAGCAAAATAAAGTTTCGCCAAGTTCGTCATTTTCTTTTCTGAAAGAAAATGAGATGTGTAAGAACTTGCAATAATATGCATTCCTAGAGTAATATAGTGTTAGAACTTATGATTCTTACAAATTTTTCATTTTGGATCTTCATGCCAAAATGATAAGCACTCGAAACTTCAGGCTCGAGATTTTCAAGATGAATGAGGAGGGTGATTGTACCACACCATTCTCATTGAAATAATATAACATAGGATGTGCGATTATTCCGCACCACTCCAGTAGCAGGAAAAATTTAAATACGCATAGCAGGGTGGACGATTATACCGCATCACCTAAAATTGCAATGAAATTAAACAGCAAGCAAATTTAAATATGCAGGGTAGGGTGGACGATTATACCGCACCACCTAAAATTGCAGTAAAATTAGATCTGCAGTCCAAGATAGGAGATGATACCGCACCATCTTGGATCGCAGTAAGATTAAATTTGCTGTTCAAGATGAGCGATTGTACCACACCATCTTGGATTGCAGTAAATCAACATGAATAAATATTGGGTTAGTAATTAAGATCTACACCAAACAAGAAATCAAAGATATAAGTAACTGTTAGGTTAAGAGCTAGAAGCAGGCATGGAGCAAACAGTTCGTCGCGATGGTGTATCGCGCAGTTGAAGCAGAGGAAAAAGATGAACAGTAAAAACCTTAAAGGAAACATTTTTTCCTTTCTTTCGTCCGGCGAAGAGAAATGAGAAAATGGTTAGGTCTTAGAGACTCGTGCTGATAATGTGTTATAAATATGTAAAAGTTAGAGAGATAACCTTTACTAGTGACAGGAGCGAAGCAGAGGTAAAATATCACACTGTAACTGTAGCACTAGGGGATGACAAATAAAAGAGGGAGGAATAGATGATGTTATTGATCTTTCTTTTTTTCTGTGTGTTTTGATTACAGTCGAATACTCTATTTATAGAGCAACTCGCATTATTATATTTTGAAATTTACATCACATAACTTTGAAAATACAATCCGTTGTTTCCAAAGTCTACATCACATTTATAGACATTGAAAATCTGTGTGTAGGCATTCATAACAATGTCAATATTTTCAACTGCTAATGTTTTCAACTTTTAATATTTTCAACACCTAACTCATTTTGTATAAGTTACTCGCCTGTCCAAACACTATTCTCCACATATACTCAAAAGAAAGAAAAAGAAATAAAGCTAGCGACAGAGACACCTGTGGTCACATTAAACCCGGCAGAGTGTGGACGCTGAAAAACGAACTTTTTGACCACATGTTTTGACCACATGTGCTTTTCTTCCAAACTTTCCTTCCACCCAAACACGTAAAATCCCACAAAATACAAATGCCACCAGAGGAAATTCCACAACCCAATAAAAAATCCCCAAATGTTTTAGTCGCACAAAAAGTTACTGCATCGCTGAACGCCATTGCCATTGCAAAGCAGAAAGCACTGCAAAAAAAAAACCCCTCAAAAATCAGCAACCCAAGAATGTAGGAAAATCTGCACGAATCCCGAGGTGACTACCTCAAAGATTGATGCTTTCTCCTCGTTTGTGAATTCAATCCATCTGGGTGTCGTCGGAAGTTGTTGAGATTGAGGTATGGAGGGCGGGAGATACGGTGAGGAGCTGGATGTGGCGGTGAGAGTGGTTCACATGGCGTGTGCTCTGTGTCAGAGGCTGCAGGAGGGGTTGGTGTCAGGTGGCAGTGGCCTCGTTAAGTCCAAGGACGATGATTCTCCTGTGACTGTCGCAGGTACTATGAATTGAAACATTGCTCTCTGGTTGTGTTTTCTTTGATATCGGAGGTTTTTTATTTGAGAAATGTTCTGCTGTTTTTCAGTTTGTGGTTTCCTTAATTTTGGCAAATTTTTGCAATGTAGTACCTTCGATAGGTAGTTTTGAGATGAATACATCGCTGCGGGTTCCTCAATACAGGGTCGTATGTTTAGTAGTTCTTGAATTGATTTGCCTTTTCGTTAAGGTGATAAGGGGATACTCTTAACAAATTATGATGGACAATGTAAGTTTAATTTTTGAAAATGATAACAAATATACGCCGTTTATGAATTTAGGTACTTGATATTAGGTGCATTGTCTTCAGAGGTTTTCTTTCGTCACTATGGAGTAGGTTTTTCGCTTCTTATGGGACCAGAATCTTCTTTTGTAAGTGCTTTTTCAGTAAAAGGGACTGACCAGCAGATGAACATTGTTGGGGTATTGTCTGATGGTATGCCATTCTTGTAGAATGATCTTTATGGAGAACATTTTATAGACGGAGCCCGAGTTCTGTCGGCTAATTATCCATGCAAGGGTTCGTTGAGATTTGTCTTAAAAGTGAATATGGGGGTGGGAGTGGAGCATTTTTCAAGTAGAAGTTATAGAACCTGTGAGAGCATTATGTGAAAACACAAATATCATCGTTTTATAGAAATGGAGGGGCACACCTTTTAGTGGCTTTTGTGTCTTGCATTAAATTTGAAATGCTGTTTCATTGTTGTGAAGCTTAATAAAAAACAGTACCTACACGTATGAGCCACAGAAGTTTATGTCCATCATTTTATGATCTTAGTTAGAGAATTTGTAAGCTTTCAACAAGGGATTTCGTTTTATCTTACCTTTTTTTATGAGGGTTTTCTTTGTTTACCGTAAGTTGGTTTAATATCCTTACCAGAACTTTCATATGCTAGAAATTGCTTGGTGCTCTTCTTTAATTATAAATTTTCAGAAAATGAAAGCAATTGGAGCTGGAGAGGAAAGAGCCAGTTTCTGGAGAATCTAGTTTTTATGTTTATAGCAACTGAAAAGATCAGGCTCTCCAACTCGTATTGATTTGTCTTTGTGTATCATATAAACTTTGGCTAATTCCATTGACATTGTGAGTGAACAGATTGGAGTGTGCAAGCAACCGTTAGCTGGATACTGTCTGAGTTCTTTGGGAGTCAAAATGTATCCATTATTGCTGAAGAAGATGTACAAACGCTCTCTCAGGCTGACTCAGCGGGTTTGCTGGAAGCTGTTGTAAACACTGTTAATGAATGCTTAGCTGGAGCACCCAAGTATGGTCTTAAAAGTCCACCAAAATCCCTCAACACCGCTCAAGTTCTTGAGGCTATCAGCCGATGCAACTCAGAGGGAGGCCCCAAAGGTAGACATTGGGTACTTGATCCTATTGATGGAACATTAGGGTTTGTGCGTGGGGATCAATATGCTGTAGCTTTAGCATTGATTGAGGATGGGAAAGTTGTTATTGGAGTACTCGGGTGCCCTAATTACCCAATGAAGAAGGAATTGCTCAGTTATCATTATCAGTACCATGAAAACATGTCAAGGTTGTCTCCACCTTCTGACGATATGTGGGAAAGAGGTTGTGTGATGTATGCGAGGAGAGGCAGTGGTGAGGCATGGATGCAGCCACCAATCCGTGGGGATAAGAAGTTTGTGTGGCCGAATTCTGCAAGACTTGTTCGGGTTTCTTCCATCAATGACCCCGCACTGGCCACTAGTTGTGAACCTGTCGAGAAAGCAAATTCAGACCACTCCTTCACAGCAGGACTTGCTCACAGCGTAGGGCTTAGGTACATAGTTACTTAATTATTTCTATACATCGACGTGCATGGTTGTCGGTCTAACAAATGAAACCGGCACATAATGAAAAAGGCAAAGAGTAATGGGAGGAGAAAAATGCAAATAGAAGAGTGAAATGAGTTATTAAGTAGAGGAGCACTTCCCTTTTCTAGTTTCTTTTTTATTACATATAAGAGGTAAAATAAAAAGATATTTCCAGTTTGACGACAATGCTTTATAAAAACCTAGCAGTGTTTAATGATATGAGTGATTTTCCATCACAAGTATTGCCTAGGTTGTTGTCCTGCTGTTGTTTGTTTCTTCTGTTCCTTGGTCCTATTTTTCAAGTTCTGAGAAATTAGATAGAGAGAAGTAAGAGATTATATTAACAAGTATGTCTATTGTCTGTTATTTGGACTTTTTTTAACAGTTACCCTGCTTTTCTTCAAGGCAATTGCTTAATGATAATTTTTTTTTTTCAAGTACAAGGCAATGTGATTGATGGTCAATTAAGGTTAAAAATGAGTATACCGGAAAGTATCCTAATTTTTTTCTTTTTGTTGTAATCAATTGTACCTTCTCCAATGAGCTTCTTATCTTTCTCTGGTTGGTAATTGATGTGAATCTCAAAGCCACCTTGCCACCTCGCATGTCTTTTTTTATTGGGGTAGGAAGATATTGGCAACTATAGTTTTACTTGTGCTCTAATTGATATTTTCCTTTCATATCATATGGTAGAAATCAACCCCTCCGTGTCTATAGCATGGTGAAATATGCAGCCATAGCTCGAGGAGATGCTGAGCTATTCATGAAGTTTGCAAGGACTGGATACAAGGAGAAGATATGGGATCACGCTGCTGGTGTTGTCATTGTAGAAGAGGCCGGAGGTGTCGTAACTGATGCTGGAGGGCGTCCCTTGGACTTTTCAAAAGGACCTTACTTAGAAGGACTTGACAGGGGCATAGTTGTTTGTTCTGGGGCAACACTACATGAGAAAATCATTGATGCTGTGTATGCCAGCTGGGACTCTTCTAATTTATGAGGCTTTCTGTTCCATGCCAACGGACCACAGTGGCAGTAAATTTTGCAATTTTGGTAAGGTAAGGTCATTAGTAGTATTTGTTTTACATTACAAAAGATCTTGATCACAGCTTGATCCACTTTCCAATATAACTTACTGAGTCAGGGGCTTATGAGTGAGCTAGTTGTATGACTCGGTGTTTTTTTGGGATTGTCTGATGTAGTATTTCTACCCTGTTTGCTTCATGGATGGAAACAGAAGGGAAGTGAATAATTCCAGACCTCTTTTAACAAATTTAGTGGGAGCTATTCAAACTTATGGAAGCGAGAAATCCTCTTTGTTTCTACTTATGTATCACATAAGTGAATCTTGCCAAATTAGGTTCATTGTACATCTCATTTCCATCTCTCACGTATTTCAACACCCTCAGATTTCCCAATATTTCTCTTTTCATAATAAATTTGAGACTCAAATCTCCTGCTTCCGATGTCATCTACCTTTCTCTCCCCAGTTGGACAATTGTTTGACAGGGCGGACTTAATAAGTAGTTATTAGTAAATGCTGGAACTCAAAAGTCCCAACAGTTTGGATACCGAAGAGAATTCCTTGTAAATTTGAAGAAGGTTCCGTATGGTAAACTTGGTTGCATTGCACACATTCACTAACCTGGTTGCTCATTTGTATCCTTTACTGAGCTTTGTGCAAAGAAATATTTACGCCTCTTTGAAATCTTTCAGGGCAAGCAGTGAGAAGGATTCTTGACGACATTCATATGCTAACGCCAAGGTCAAGTATATAGAAGGAAGTATTTTGTCTGGTGACGTGTTCAACTGAGTTCAGGAAAATGGCACTGTTATACTGCTGCTCAATAGTCAAATATTTATCAGTAAGATCTTCAAAGTAAATTTTTTTGCAACAGCAGTGTCATTTCAATAAAATGTCAGTGCATATAAATCACTTTCACTGCATAGCTGCACCCAGTTGATGGCTGCTAGGGGTGTAGCAATTTGGGTTCACAGTTTTGTCTAGCAATCAGTCTACAGAAATCAGGTGATGACCATTTTGTTGAGCCAAAAAAGAAATAGAAACAATTTTTTACCAAAATACTCCTTTTTTTTTTATGGCATTACCTTCTATTGATGTTTAAGCTACGATTTTGCTTATCCGGTGAACCCATGAGATCGCTGTTCATATTTAGTCAACTTAGTTGTTTCGGTTTACCCAAACTGTGATGTCTGCGAGCTGATTGGCACCTAAACTAGTAATTTAGCTGTATATTATGTGCGGGTTTTTTTATCGTAATTTTCGCTACAGGATAGAGTATCAGTTAGCCTTAGTTGTTAAATTGATCTAGCACCTGTTGTTTCCTCCAAAAGCCAGGGAGTGCTGGGTGGCTGTAGCTTGATGGTCTTGCTAAAGAGCTTAGGCATAGTCCTCCGGAGTGGAGGCCTTCCTAGTTTTGTTTGTTAGTGTCATTTTCCGCTCCTCACATTGGAAGTAAATATATTAGTTCAAAACACTATCACGGAACTGTTTTTCCTTTTCTGTTTCAGTTTGTTTTGTTACCCTTATCAGAATATTAATGGAAAATTTAAGTTTGATTGGAAAGATCAGGTGTTAGATACAGTGCTGGAAGAACTAACTTGTTAATAAGGCGTTATGCATTTGTTTATGAAAGCAAGTGGCCCTTTAGCACAGTGGTGGAGAGAAGTGTTGTCCTTGCATCACAGCGTGAGTTCAAACCTCATCAGCTCTCTAATCTAACAAATATATCGTTTGACAAAAAAAAAATGTGTATGGGAAGTTTTTATAATTTAATCTCGTGTGTAAACAGTCTTCATTCAAAGATTAATTTTACAAATTCTCATCCAAATTGAAGTTGTTTGGTCATTTGATTATTGTCATGAACATTTTATTGTTTATCCACAATATTGTGCATGTCAGTTACAATTAGATACACTTTTTCAATTGGAGTGAATTTTTGTAGAGATATATTTGAAGGATGACCTCAAAGAATTATCAATGGTTATCTTGTGAACTAGTGTTGCGTGAAACCAAATGAGTGAGCAACCATCACGGGTGGTTCAGTGGTTGGGGACGAACTGCAGGTCTGTATACCGCGCGACATGTCTTGTGTTCAATTTTTTACGCTTGTGAATGCACGATGGTGGTCAAGGAATGCTGAAATGCCTCTGTGAGTCTTCTAGGCCCTCGAAATAGTGGATTACTGTAACAAAGCTATCAACTGGTCCTATTTTTATAAAAATTAAAAAAAATAAAGAAAAAATAAACCAAACGAGTGATCTGTCTTATTATCTTACTGATTGATTAGCTTTTGAAAACCACTAATATACCTTGTATACACAGTTGGGTCTCTTTTTTTTTACAAATGATTGGTTTGGATATGAGAATGAGGATCCTCTCCGGATCCTATTTGTGAGGATTCCGCGGATTCTTAAATTGTATCCGTTGATCATATATCTTATGGTCATTTTTCATTAGATATTATTCAAGTTTGATTTTAAATAAAAGTATTTAAAATGATTTATGACTGCACGATGTACGATGAACGGACACGATTTGAAGATTACTGAGATCCTCACAAAGAGGATCCGGAGAGAATCCTCATTCTAGATATGATTATATTAAGGGTCCCACTTCTAGGGTGTTTAATGAAAACAAATGTAAGTTTTATAATTCTGGTTAAATAGTAATGTGACGTGATCTTGTTCCGTATTTACAAACTAATCACCTAAGTTTAAATTTTCATTAAAGCTAATATAAAAAAAAAAGCACTTTGAATTAACATGCCACATGTAATTTCTAAGTGATTGTCTGTATTCAAACATCAGAAACCAAAGAAAATACAATTTGTTTGAAGATTTCAACATGAGAGAATTTCCAACTCTAAATCCACAGAAAGAGGGAAGAAAGAAATAGCCTTACCAGATTACCAGTGGGCTGCCGGCTGCGAGTGCAGTTGGCACCCAAACTCCATGGCATGGGATGCATCAGTTTGCCGGAATTGACTTTACTTTCCATTCCAAATCCACCGAGACTGAGAGATACTTGTAATTCAATCAATGTTTGGCTGGATTCCATATATATGTTTTCATTAACTTTTTTATTCTTTGCGCGCCTGCATAGTTCATATATATGTTCACAAAATATACATATATCCTCGTTTCTTTTTTTTTTTTTGAAAAACTGGAGATTAGTTGTGAGACCCATCCTATAACAAACTTTAACGATCCAAATCGTTTATTTTATAAGTCTCGATTCATGATCGTCCATGCAAAAATTCAATTCAATTGAACCATTTGCCTATTTAATTATGAAAATGAAATTTCATTGTTTTTTATAGAATAAAGTTTTCGTCAAGTTCTTTGAACTCAATTATATGCCTCAAATATTTTCAAGTTGGCTAATATTTTGCAAGGATGATCTAAGAGGTGAAACTTGAAAAAATAAACGACTCTAATCTTTGAAGTTCGATGCGGCGTGGGCTCTACAACTAATGAAAATCCCTTCCCTTAAAGGCCTCCTATATATGTATATTTTTTTTACCAAATCCTATATATGTATATTCATTGACAGATTTAGGACTCATTTGGATGTGATTTTAAAATGACTGAAAACACTTTTAGAGAAAGAAAAAAATTGGGTCCAAAAGCACTTATACTGTTTTCTGCAAGAAACACCAATTATGTGTTTCTTCCAGGAAGCACTTTAAGTGTTTTTCCAAGATTTACTTGCATCTTTACTAAAGATTAGTTCTAAAAATATTTTCACCAAAAACTCTTTCAATCATTTTAAAAATACATCTAAACAAGTTTTAAATTAATGGCTAACTTAAAAATTGAAATATGAAACTTGGATTAAAGGATATAAAGAAATTAGTGAACACAAGTCAATGTTAGGTCAGATCTCGTGAGTCTAATATGTTAGGCAGCCGTAGCTCTTAACAAAGAAACAAGTACATGACGGTCGCGGTCTAAGTTTTCCTTATTAATTTGAAGTTTATTACTATTGGTTGTGGACAAAAAAATCACACTAAGAGCCTCATCATCGTCTTCATCTTGTTAAGTACAATTTGGTATTCTTCCATTGTTGCGAATATAAGTACAATAAATTAATTGTTACTTAGTACTACAGTCGAATGATATTGTTACATTATTGTGACTCGTCTATTGTAAAACTTAATTTACTCTCACACCTTCCTAATGTAGATACTATCATTTGTTAAAACAAAACAAAATACAATAAATTAGTTAAAAAGTAAAGCAAACATGTCGATCATAATTTGATTTTGTCTATTTCGTATAGAAAATAAAATTTGAATTTGAATTCGAAACGCAATGAATTAAAGATAAATGTCTTATTTAATTAGAGTAACCCACCATTTGCTAATTTTTTTTTTCTTTTAACTCAAATATGTTTTTTTTTTAATTACACTAACTTATAATTACTGTTTTTTTAATTTGAATATAAGACGGTGGAAACACTACCTACCCACCTAGCTTAATCCCCTCTGCTAAAAACTCAATAATCAAAGTAATTTTAATTTGCAAGTAGCCCTCTATAATAATGGTAGAAAAATATTACTCTTACATCATGGCGTGAGATCAAACCCTGTTCCCTAATCTAATCTATTGTTTGACCAAAAAAATTTCAATTTTCATTTCTTGCATGTTAATATGCTCTACATTTTAAATAATTAATTAATTAGCAATTCATAATTTATATTTTATGTATGTATGTAAATTATATTGTAATAACACAATCATGTCTGTGCATTCTGATGGGTTCGACTTCCACCAATTTTTCTTTTTTCTAACAATTAACTATCTAACCTATTAACATTATCGTTGTACTAAAAAAAATCCTAAAAACACGTAAAGAGAATTTTATTATATCTAGTGATTTACGCTTGAGAATATAATACATAGTACGGCTTTGAGACAAAAGAAAGGAACATAACGGTGGTTTTGCCCGATGCAAATACAGTCGAATCTTTATGGATTTGAGAGATGCACTCCAATCTAGGGAAGAGAAGGCCTATCTGCACTGACTATATATAAAGATATTCATTTCCAATTCAATTCATTAATCCATCGAGTTGGGATAGAAGGTAGATTGTCTATCTTCTCATTTTCATACTTTTTTAATCTTTTCATGTTTTGTGTGATCACAATTAAGCCATGCTAACATTTTATATTTTTATTATTTTATATTTTATATTTTATTATATTTTATAAAAAAATTAATATAAAATGTTAACGTGGTTTATCGTGACCACACAAACAGAAAGGAATGAGAAGAGTACGGAAATGGGAGGGCAAACAATCCACCTCCGTTGGGATAACCTCAATTCAAAGAACCTGAGAAGATAGAATGTTGTATTAAGAGTAGAAGGATTACAAAATAGTTGGAGGCAAGATTCTAAAAGGTGTTAAGCGGCAGGCATGGTCAAGCGCTTAGACGAGGATTAGACAGAAGCTTAAGTGGTGTTTTTTAATTCTAAATAAATTATTTATGAATATAAATAAATGTCTAGTTATACTTAATAAAAGTTCTAGGGTATAAGAGGAAAGCTAAGCTTAACTGAACCTCGTTATATATGCTCTAAACTTTTAATTTTCTTGTTATCAAATCTCTTAGCTTTAAGTTTTAGTTAATTAATTGTTGAATTTTCATTCAATTAATTAAATAAAACAGTCACTTAGTACTACGGTCTAGTAATCTCTTCACTGGTAATTGAGAGGTTTCAGCTTCGATTTTCGCTAAAGGCGAGTTTGAACCATATTATTGCTAGTCCATTGTGAGACTTAACCCACTCTCCCACCCTTTTAATATAGATAATATTATTTGTTATAAAAGACATATTTTCAAAATACTAATTGATAAATGTCTTCCTTTTATTTCAAGATTCCTACCTAGTAAACCAACATATGATTAATCATAGAATTACTAAATCAAATGGATAAGATGAAGAAGAAGCTAGCTAGCTAGCCATATCTACGTAGACCAAATCAAGATCAACCTAATAAGACCAATATTAAGTTTTGACGGTGTAACCAAATTTGCCTAGTGCACTACCATTACCATATTTCGTTATAAAAGTCGTTGACGGGGTGTGACCGACGGAGTGCGTGCATTCCTATATCGCATGTCTGACAATTTTTTCCACAATTTGCATACTCAACGCAAAATGATACGAAAATCATAAGTTTTGCGTCAAACCATTACCAAGGTGGATTGCTACCGAGTCACTGGTTATAAACTCCATAAGATATCATTTGTCAGATTTAAACATTAAACATGACAATTTCTTGCTTGTTAACTTGAAACAAAACAAAACAAACTGTAAATAAATCGGTTTGTTATCATATTACCTGTTAAGAACCCATTAAATAATCGATTTGACACGATAATACAATTAAGATAACAAATTTAACACAAAAATAATACGAGTACAAAGGTCTACTTGACCCTACGTTACATATGCTTACGTAGTCGCTTTCTGTGATTCCCGCGTTTCCAGCGTTTTCAGGGGCCAGCAACTCCCTCTCTAGTATTTAATTTGCAATGACTTTCTTCTTTTTCTGTATTGTTTTTTCAACTATTTGCAATGACTTTAATAAGCATGTCTTTAATAAGTATGTCTTGAAGCTCTTTCTTTACGACTGCCTTTGAATCTTTGGAGGAAAATGACAATTGTATGAGTAGACTAGTGTCATCTTTTGGCAATTCTGTCATTTATCCCTTGTGTTTCTTCCCAAAATCCTTCAAACGAGTATGGATGTATCCATTTTTCTTATAAAGTGATCTTTACACTATTATTATTTACGTACGGGAGGATGATTGAAATTTGAGTGCCAATAGGGCGAGCACACTGCCCTAACTAATTGGTATGATTTGCATTTATAGGTGTAATTATATACAACGAATGAACAATACTCTCTAATCCGAAGAGCAAAGGTCCGTGAATTTTAAATTGGAGTAGCAAATAGAAATACAATTTAGTGCTCATCTTTCAATGCATTTAACTGAGAATTGTTCTTGGTGGAGCTTTTGACAAAAAGGAGCGCCAACATTTACCCAAAATTAAAAAGTTTTTAATATGATTGTAACACTATTATATGATAATAGCAACCCACTCGTCTTACGATGTACTAGTGTAAATTTATAAAAATCATATTATAATATGTAAAATAATAAAACAACGTGATGTTATTATAATATGAAGAATCAATAAAGAAAAAAAGAGGAAAGAAAATAAACCATAATAAGATAAAGAAAAGGGAGGGGACCAATGTGACAATTATGTCCACGCAATGACGAATGGAGAAGCAAGAAGATATCCCAGAAGACTTTGCGGTATGGCCTGCTGTCCATGGATGGAAGGGACAAAAGGAGGATTGTATTGGTGGTTGCTGTGGCAGTAAGCTTGTCAATTTATACCACGTTTCGTTAACCCGATACAAAATGATACGAAAATAATGAATTCGGATCATTTTATTATCGAGTCGAGTCGTTATTAAATAACCCTTTGAGAATCCCTTAACGTTTAGAGTAACCAAACGGCCACATCCAGAATTGAATTGGTGATGGCTGTGGCCTGCGGTTGGTCATTCTCTCATCTCTGGCTGGCTGGTGAAAGTGAGTTTTGGGTCAAATTTCAAAGATCATCCGTTGGTTTCCCCATGATTTGCGGATCCTAATTAAGTAGTAATAATCAAACTTGTCGAACCTTTTAACGGCTCAAAATTCTTGTTTGTGTAATAGGACAAGGCACTAATTAATTTGCTTTTGCCTCCTAATTGTTTTTAAATTTTCGATTAGCCAACTTTTAGGCATTGGTTTTGGCTTCAACGGTTCCAAGGAAAGGAATATTATTGGCGGAATCCGTCATCATTTGAACTTGCCTGAGTTCAAAGAAACAAGTTGCCGATACCAAAGACTACGAACTCGTTTGGATATGCTTTTAAAATGATTGAAAGAACTTTTGGTAAAAATATTTTTAGAAACAATCATTAGTAAAAAAGTAAGTAAATCCTGAAAAAGCACATAATTGATGCTTCTTGTAGAAAGCATTTTAAGTGCTTTTGAAACCCAAAAACATTTTCTTTAAAAGTGTTTTCAATCTTTTTAAAAGCACGTCCAAACAAGCCCATTTCCTAGATATATAGGGAGAGATTTTTTTTATTATGTTCAGAACTTAAGGCGGTATGCTATATATTACATATGGCATACCGCTCATTTTTCTACGGACACACTAAAAAATCTCTCATATATATGTGAGGACTCATAAATACAGAGAGTACGTCTTGGCTCTCATGTATAAAACTTACCGATGATAATTGGAGCTCTTAACTAGGGTTAAACACTTAAACTCAAAGTTCTAACACGGACTTAACTAAACATGAAGTTAGCGGTTTTAGAGATGGTAAGGGTATACTCATCCCTTGTGTGTGTGGTTGATTCAAATGCGTCTCACATTACATCAACGATAAACAATTAGACAGTTACTCAACAACAATTACTTGAGATGAATCTATGAATTACATGACCAGCAAACTCAAATAATAAGAAATAAAATAGATGTTCTTAGATAACTACATCTACGTGCATATTGTGGTTGGTTCATGCACGTAAGAGATGTTTTGAATTTGAAGTTTTTTGAAAAGTATATATACGTCGTTTTTTTTTTTTTTGGGTAATTGGTGCTTCCTTTTGACCATAAGAATTTGGTTTTGATTCCTAGTTAATTAATTGCATTTCCTGCCACTTAATATTGTAGTCTAGTGATATTCATCTTACTGATAAGTGAGAGGTCTTAGATTTGATTATCAACAAAGATGAATTTAAACCTCATTATTGCTAGTCCCTTGTAAGGTTAAGCCCGCCCTCCATCCCTCTTAGTGTAATAATATTATTTGCTAAGAAAAAAATTGCATTTCCTTTGTCAATTTAAATTTCAAATTCTAATTCTTAGTAGAAAAATGGAGAAAGAGATCATCTCTAGATATCTTCCACCAAGGTCAGAGGATCAAGTGATCCGGGCCTTTGAAATTTGGTCTAATGGCTAAAAACAAGGGTTTCTTTAAAAGTTATAATAACTTTAGCCGTTAGATAATTTCAAGGATTCGAATCATTTGATCTAGTAATTTTGGTAGAAGAGATTTGAAGTGGATCTCTTTCCCAAGAAGGGTTCTATAACTTATATAAACTATAAAGTATGTAAATCCAATTACAATGTTGTTTTGTTTTCAATTTTTTTAGTAATGGCAAATTTTTACGTGTACTCATTAAAGTGTTTTTTTTAAGGTTTTTCACCCTAAGAAAACCACTCATGGCACAATAGTAATTAAACACCCAACTTAGGGCTGGTTTGGTATTGCTGTGCTTTGAAAAAAAGCTGCTGTGAGAATAAGCGGCTGTGCTGTGAGAATAAGCGGCTGTGAAAAAAATCAGCAGAGTGTTTGGTAAACTTTTTTGTAAAAGTGCTTTTGGAAAAAAAAGCAGTCTGATAGTGTGTCTTTTCATTAAAGGAGCACTGTAGTTCTGTGTGCTTTGAAAAAAAGCCAGTTTTCCAAAGCTACAAATGGCAGCTTCAGTTTTTTCCTTTGATTTCAGCTTATTCTCACAGCAGCTTTCAAAATAAGCCATTTTTTTTCAGTTTACCAAACAGCAAAAACACTCCCAGCTTTTTTTCACAGCAGCTTTTTTTTAAATCACCTCAACCCCAAACTAGGGCTAAGCCGGTTTGCCGGCAACAAATTATCCTATATCTACTTTTTCCCACTTTCAAAATCTTCCCAAACTCCTCACACACCTCTCTCTCTCTCTCTCTCTCTCTCTCTCTATACAATCCGTACTACACGACCCACTCGATCTCTCTTCCTTTTTTTCCCCTTTCTTTTCCTTTAAAATTTGAAAAAAAAATACAGAGAAGCCGACGAAATGAAAAGCGCGTTACATCTTGCCGCCATGGTCATCCTCCATTTATGATCCTCTTTGTTCTTTCTCCAACTTCCCCGACCCTCACTTCCCCATGATTTCTCCCTACGAATGACTTCCTGATTATTTGTTCACCATCTTTACTTGCGATCTACTACTTTCTCAGTAGGCAAACGCCCTGAGATTTCTCAACTGTTTCGAGGTCTTGGAGATTTGATGCCTTCTGGAAACATGTTCAGAGAGAGGAAGATGGGGAAACCATCAGGCGCGGCGCCAGGCAGCAGAGACTGGACTCAGATCTACGCAATCTACGGTCTCGACCAGTTGCACACCATTCTCTTCTTTCTCTTCAACGCTGTCCTATTTACCGTTCTGTCACTCCTCTACCTCACTTATTTCAACCCCATCACCCTCTTTTTCCACCGCCTCCTCCCCATCGACACCGCCCGTTTTGCCGCCGGGTTCACTGGCTCCGTCACCGCCCTTTCCGCCCTCTGCCTCTTCTTTGCATCCGGACACTTCCTATACTCCTCACTCCCCCTCCACTACGACGTCGCCCAGCGCATGGTCGGCTCAGTCAACGAATGGTCGACCGTCAAGCACGCCCTCGACCTCGGCTGCGGCCGCGGCATACTCTTAAACGCGGTGGCGACCCAGATGAAGAAAGAGGGGAGTTCGGGTCGGGTTGTGGGCCTGGACCGGTCCAAGATGACGAGCCTCTCGTCGACGCTGCGGACGGCGAAGATTGAAGGTGTGGGGGAGTACGTGACTTGCCGCGATTGCGACCCCAGGAGATTGCCGTTCGGGGACGGGTACTTCGACGTCGTGGTGTCTGCTGTGTTCGTCCACACCGTCGGAAAAGAGTACGGCCATCGGACGGTGGAGGCGTCGGCGGAGCGGATGAGGGTTGTCGGCGAGATGGTGAGGGTTCTGAAGCCCGGTGGGGTGGGCGTGGTGTGGGACCTACTGCACGTGCCGGAGTACGTGCGGCGGCTGCAGGAGCTGAAGATGGAGGACATTCGGGTGTCGGAGCGGGTCACGGCGTTTATGGCAAGCAGCCAGATCGTGTCGTTTCGCAAGCCCAGTCAGCACGTTATTGGGCCCGGTGAGGTCCGACTCGACTGGAGATGCTGAATAGCAGTCCGACCCGACCCACATACAGACGAAATAAATAGTCAGCGAAAATAGTATAGATACAACGACACTGAAGACTTTGCAGTAATGATAATTAATTAATTAATCAAAAATCAAGAAATGAATGGATTTCTTTCTGTGTTTGTATGGAGTTTTGTGTTCTGGAGAAGCGAAGCTGACCCAGATCAGATGGGGAGAGAGATGATTATACATGTAATAATCTTACTTTAATAGTCTATCATATTTTGTTCTATATTTTGTAATATGTTAATGAAATTAGACTCATACTGGATCTGTATGCGCCTAACTCCCTCTGTTTTTACATGCAGCATTACCTATCAAAATTCATAAATATATAAATTTATCAAAATTTGAATTGAATCTATCTTCTTTAATTTCTACAAAGGACCATTTTTTATCCATTAACCATGCGTAAGTTGCCACATAAAGACATTATGATGGAAGACTCATTTGCACCATAATTTCATATAAAGACGCATTGTTATATGTTTGAACTTTCATGACAAATTGAGACCTACTCTAACGTGTGATATTATCAGTCACATCTTCTTTGCGTATTATTTTCTCTTCTCCCACTAGAATGAGAATGCTGACATCCAAGTAAACAGTAATAAGACAAGACAATGGGAATTGGATCCTCTCGAGACAAAGCCTCAAGATCCTCCTAACCCACTAACACGGGCGGTTAGATTTTGATCCAATGACTACAATTATTATAACTTTTAGAGGGCCCCATGTATGCAGTCGTTGGATCAAAATCCAACGGCCCATGTTATTGGGTCAGGAGGATCCCGAGGATTTGCCTCGGAGAGGATCCAATTCCGGGTTTGGCTTGTTAATTGTTATGTCCAATGTCTTCTCCCATATTTTATTGGCTTTTTAGTTGAAATGATCATTGAGATTTGCATAACTTATCAATTTGATCTTGAGATTTGAAATCCATATAAATGGTCCCTGAGTTTGTCCACCATCAACCATTTTGGTCATTTCATGAAAAATTATATCAAATAAAGACCAAAATGACAAAAATACTCTCAATTTATTAAACAATAGACCAAATGATTTGACAAATATTGAGGGTATTTTTATCATTTTAACCTTATTCAATGGAGATTTTTCATGGAATAACCAAAATGATTAAAGGTGGACAAACTCAAGTTCTATTGATTTTAAATCTCAAAGACCAAAGTGACGAGTTATGCAAATCTCATAAACTATTTTGGCTAAAAAGCTTATTTTATTTTAGCAAATAAACATCCGTTCAATTTGGCAAAAAGTTTGACATGAAACTTATAAGGTTCGAGTTAAACCATTAACGATTCGAGTTACTTGTTAAGAACATGTCAACGAATCAGGTCATTATCAGGTCACCGGTAACTTAACAGGTGTGACAAGCAAACGACACGGTCACGACCCGTTTGCAATGTTTAGACATTAAACATGACAACTTCTTACATGACCCATTAACTCGACATGAAATGACGGATAACTTGTTAAGAATCCGTTAAGATAATGAATTTAACACGATACGATTCGTTAAAATAACGGATATGACACGATAACTAGATGAACACCACAAACACAACTTGTTGTCTAAGTCTAAGTGGTGGGGTTTAGGGTTTTTAGTTTTACTATTGTTGTTATGGATCACAAAAACAACAAAGTTTATTCAACTTCATTAAACTAACCGTCATATTTTCTTCATATAGAATCTCGTGATGTCCATGAAGGTTAAAAATAGCAAACGACCTTCCATCCTCCAACTTCAACTATGGTGGTAATGTTTATTAATTATGCATCGCATTTACTTTATAAATTTATGTCTTACGACACTTTGCTCAATAAGGGCTTTTTTTTATTTTTTTTATTTTTATTTTTTTAATATTACTATTACTAAGAGGAGGCGGAGAGTTTGAAATCTATTATAATAATTTAAGAGGGGATTCGAATTCAGAATGCATGGAGAAAAATCCAATTCTATCTACTAAGATATTGGACCACATGCATTGTGCTCAATAAGGTGAGATGCAATGTATTGTATATTATGTGTTTGACAATTTCACTTCTATAAAACGTAGAATTACGGTCAAACTCTATTGTGTTTGAGTCTCATTCTCCCCAATCATAAGTGACAATTTTTGCACTCATCTTTTGGTTATCCGCAAAAAAAATTTTACATGCAGGTTCCCAAGAATTTTCTAAACAGGCGATATCGGGTGCATAGGAGGAATATGCAGCGTCATCATTTTTAGTAAGCTTGTGGCTTTCGTTTTTCAAATCTTCTTATTTCTTAAGTTGAAATAACAATATTTTCTTATTCAAGTTACATTCTAATATTATTCAGATTCTAAAGACACAAAGATGTTAAGAATGAGACACATTGTTTTAACCAACTTAGTTACGGTCTAGTCTACTGTTGAGATCACAATTTTAATTTGGATGTGTTTTATACTACCTTCTTCACCTTTTATCTTTCCTTTTGTGTCCATAGTACCTTCTTCACTTTTTATTTTTCCTGTTGATAGAAGCGATATTGAAGAGGAAGAAATGTAACTCTAGACTCCGACAGTAATAGTGAATGTTATTATTTCTTTTTTTCATAGAAATAATACTTGAGAGAAAGAAACGTAACTCTAAACCCTGACTGTAATAGTGAATGTTGTTAACCAATTGAATTATAAGCTTTTGACTATTTCACCTTACAAATAATAGAAATTTCTCAAACATGTTAATTGCGACATGTGTCTGTCGTTGGGCTTGTTGCCTTCCCTACAAAGCATATAATGCAGCATGTGGCACTGTTCAATTATTTCTGGGCATCCATCTTCAATAGCATCATCCCTTTTGTTCGTTTGGGACCATGACATTAATGCCTCCATCCATCCACCCTCAGTGTTTTGCAGTTGCATGAGTTGAGCTCCTTGGACTGGTACGTGCATGGCCAAGTATTAATTTGTTTCCAGGTACAAGAAAACTTGACAAGATTGGCATATGAACTACATTTTTAATGCTCATGCTTGGTGGGGACTTGTAGAATTTATGATTAACGATTGTGATTTGATTACGATGAGAATATTGAGTAAAATATTTCATTATCTATTTTAGCAATTGAAGTAATTAAGAGTATTTATTCTCGATTTTCATGTCTTGTTCAATTATTTTCACTCTAGGACTTTAGCTAGGATGATACCCGTTTTTTCTTCACTCTTTTTGTAGGTTCGCAATGAACTTAAACTCAAGTGATTAAGAATAATTATTTCTACTTTCGAGACTTTAGGTTTGATTATGTCTTTCCATTGTCGCTTGTATAGAAAAAGATATTCAACACCTAAACTTATAGTGATGGGATGGTTGGGATGACGGTATGTATTGAAGGTGGGGGTTAGCTTGGACCCTCAACAAATTACAAAGAAAGAAACTCTCCCTATAGATCTGCCATTGGCATCTTCTTGATAATTTACAGATTCCTTTTAGTTAAAAACTAATAATTTCTTAATAAGACGTAAGTTTGTTAAGAATATTGGTGTTTGTCAAGTTGATAAAGTAGATAACTACTTATGTTGTTGTCAAGTCACAATCCTAGAGCAAATGACGGAGAAACAAACTGGGAAGTGAGTGAGAGTGTAAACTAATTGAGTGAGTTGGGCACGTTCTTGAATAAGATTACATCAACTTTCTCTGGTATGTGAGGTCTATGAAAAATAATTGTGATGCTTTAGTAGGTGAAAACGATATATATCTGCATTTCAAAAGTAATTTCTAACTTTATTATATGCATTTTTGAAGTGCACAACGATATTTGATCTCGTTTAAAACATAGTTTTTTGGTTGGGGGGGGGGGTGTGAAGGGTGATGGAAAATTTAATTTCTATCACGCTTCACCCCGTTGTTATTGGTAACGTAGGCACGAAACAAAGTTTAAGTGAGTGCGCATTTATATAAAATTTCACCTCAAACTACGCAATTCTATCCTTGGAGAAGATAGCCTCACAAATTTGTAGAAAATTACGAGCTAACTTCTCAATATTAGATGTCCTAACTTCAAATACTCTTCCCTCATCGATAAATAATGATATATAAATTTCATTTTAAAATTTACAATCAAAACTAAATATTGGATGAGTGTTCAAGAATGCAAAGTAAAACATAGTTACTCGAGAAAACTTGATGTGAGAATAGATATTTTCGGGTCCTTCAAAAATAATTTTTGAGAAGAAAGACACAATCTTCATTACTTAAGTTAGCATTTGCTTAATAATAAGATTGTACTATGTATAATTTCATTCTTTGCACACTATATTAGGCTCTGGGTATATATATCACTTAATTATATCCCTTTTGTGGTGATTTATTAAGCAAAGAGCATTGAGCAAATATTCTATTTGATCTGCTATCGCAGGTGACTTGTAACTCAAGTGATGTGTTTGTTCATACATTCTTGGTGATGTGTTAAATTTACCTCCTTCCTAATCTTGTTTCTGTTTTAAAGATGTAAAGATACATGACAAAAATAAAGCATTAGGTCTTCTTTAGTTTCAAAATAATTGTAAATGTGAATTTACTTAGGAATTGGCTAATTTCCTAGACTTGTAATTGTGTCCTCGTTTCATAGACTTAGGTACAGTTTTTAGGCAAATTAATTTGGGGCACAAGACTTATCCAAATTGAGCAGATCAAGGGTTGACTATGTCTACAAGGTAATTTGCATTTGCATATCATATTAGGAAAACTATATTTTTGTGATTAAGTTTTATTAGGAATGAAATTCATAATAAAATCAATTAGCATAATTGTTTTCCCATTTTTTCACGTTAAAACCAATTCTACTTTTTCCTACTCTTTTTGGAGCGTGATTTCTTGTAATTAAAAAACAAAACTTGAAGACCTTTGTTACTCACTTCTGCAAAAAACTGATTTGAGAGATTTATATTGAGAGAAGAAAAGGTGAGTTCATGAAAAACTAGAATGATAAAGCAACTTTGTGAAGCTTTTTATTTCTAGTTTGCATCTTCATATTTCACATTCCATATTGGAAGCTGTGTGCTGACATGCTTGTTTGTGAGGATCATTCATTCGAGAGAGTTCAAGCAAAGACAGAGTAAGGCAAGACAACAGTATTGGGTAGATTCTTGTGTAGAGTTTATCTTTTTGAGTCTTGTAATAATCCATTCTTAGTGGATTTCTAGAGGTTGTTCCCGGTTGGGTTTTTTCCTCGTATCATTGGGTACAAAAATTCTTGTGTTAATTTACTTTTGCTGCAAGACTTTATTAGTTTGATTTGGGATTGAAATCCTTGTTCAATCATATTCCAGTTATCTGTTTACTCTACCTGAGACACGATTTCAATAATAACTATGAATAATCATCGACTCTTGAAAAATGATAGAAGAATGAGAATTATTATGAGACATACAATGCTTTACATGCTTATAATCATTACGCTTTAATCGGGTTATTCTATTATGGCGATGCATTTATACAAAACTTCTACCCTGTGATTTTGTTACTCAGGTTTAGTAGCAAGAAATGGTGGGTTCCATAACCTAATTTTCGCAGGTGGAGAGGTGTTGAACTGCGGGGCCTTGTATGTGAAATTAAACAAAAACGAACGCAACTTGTTCACAAACTGGTCCCATGGTCTAGTGGTTAGGACATTGGACTCTGAATCCAGTAACCCGAGTTCAAATCTCGGTGGGACCTTTTTATGCCCTCTTGTTGTTGCTTTTTAGCTTAAAAATCGAGGATTGCTGGAATTGGTAAAACCCCAGAGAAAGCTTCTCTGCAAAATCTGTCCTAGACGATGACAGTTTCTTTTTATTTCCTTATTAATTTTTATCACTTTATTTTTAAATATAATTTTTTTTATAGTAATCCACTTGTCACTACATGATTGGATTTGTGCAAAGCCGGTCAATGGTCATGAGAGAGCGCATGAGGTGCACACGCACAAGGCCCTTGATTTTGAAGGGCCCTGAATTTTTTAACATGACAACACACACACATATATGTATAAGGATAAGAACAAGAGACAAACATTTTAACAAATATTTTTACATTCTTTTTAAGCCTTTATGTGTTTGTGGGCAATGAATATGTAGTGGACGCGCGCTTTGGAGCGCGTGACTTGTTGCACGGCTTTTGACGTGCCAAAGACCGTTCTGGGATGCCACACATTTGTCATGGGATAGGATATATTATGCATGCAGCCTGCCGCCATTGTCAGAGCAACTCCACCCATGGTGGTTGCTCGGGGGACAGGCTCCAGGAAAGGGCCCGAGGGCCGGTGGGAGGAGGTCCAGTGTTGGAGGGCCCAAGTGAGGGTGGGAGTCCGAGTTGCAGGCCCGTGAAAATTGATAGGCCTGGTGCCCGAGGCTTGTGACGTCAGGCTGACGCAAGGCCTGGGTCCGGCCTTTTTTTTAAAAAAAAAATTTGTGTCAGGCGCGTGCCCCTCACTCGCGAGTGGGGGCGCGTCGCTCGACCGGATTTCAGGGCACGGGCCCGCACGTGGCAGAAAACCCAGTGACCGTTGGGAAGCCACGTGGCTTTCCACAGTCCGTTCGATCCCAACGACTCTTTAATATGAGCCGTCCGATTTGCAACGGTAATAAAAAAAAGCTGATTTTATATCAACCGTTCGATCTGAGATCAACAGTTGATATTAATCTGCTATATAAATTAAAAAAAAAGAAAAAATAGTTTTAAAATTAAAAAAAGTTACCGTTGTGACACGTGACACAATATGGAGTGTTGGAATTCAAATTTTTTAAAATCCAACGGCAGAGATTAATTATTTGAATAAAAATTTAAAAAAATATTGTAAAAAATTCCAAAAAATTGTAAAAAATCTAAAAAAAAAAATTGTTTTTACTTTTCTATAAAAACCCCTTTTTCTCCATCTACTTTACACCACAATTTCATATTTTCTCAACTACTTTCAATCAAATTCCTATCTTTCTCTCAAGGATTCTTGAACGGCTGGGCCTGCATATCTGAGCAACAGTCTGGATGACTCGACGGGAATGTGAGGCTCTGGCCATTTTTGTTTCATCATCTCTCCATGTACGCTCCTCATCCTCTTCCATCTCATTTTCCTCATCATCTTCCATCTCATTTTCGGCTATCTGAAGGTTGAACATTCCTTCAGATTAGTTAAACAATTTTTCCTCTTGCTGATCGATTTCCCACATCATCCTTGATGAAGAAGAAGACATTGTAAGGATGGATGGTGAAGAAGAAGCAAAAACTATGAATATGTAGATAGAGATGTTGAGAAAATTGGTGTGAGATTTGTGAGGATGGATGGTGGATTATATGGACGATTCAGAAATGATTGGATTGTAGATAAGGCCACGTGGCATGCCGTCATTCATTAAAAATTTGATCGAAATCTATCCTCAAAGATTCTGAAAAGATAATGACACGTGACACGATCGTATTGGATAAAAATCTTATCGAAATTGATCTCCAATAATTATCTTTTCGGATAATGACACGTGACGCAATTTTGAACGAGTTAAAATCTGATTGAAATCTATTGTCAATGATTCTCAAAAGATAACGACATGTGACATGATGACATTGGATAAAAATCTTATCGAAATCCATCGCTAAATAATTGTTTTTTTATAAAATGACACGTGGCGCAATGAGAACGATTTAAAAAATCTTATCCTAAATTAAAAATAATTTTATTTTGTATTATTTAAACAAACAAAAAAACCTAATATTTTATTGCCTATTGCCAGGGGGGAGGGCTCCAAGGGTGGAGATGCAAATGTCAATTACTGTTCATTAAGGGTAGTTACTATGCATCAAAGGCAGTTACTGTTCAATAGTGAATTGCCAGGGAGGAGGGCTCCATGGGTGGAGTTGCTCTCATAGAATGGAAGGAGAAGGTGAAGGCTCCAATTTAACCAAACCTTCTCTCCTTTTTAATTCGATTAATTTTTTTTTTAATAACTTGATATACTCCTTAAACTTTTTTTATTGTATGATAAATAGACAGATTTTTATTAACTTGATATATTCCTTAAAGTTTTACTAATAACTTTTTATAAAAAAACCGGTAGGTGGTTTCGCCTTGACAGTCGCCTTTCTTGGAGTCGGTAAGACTTACATAGGCATTTCAGCTTTCTTTTGACCACCGTCATGCAATTTAAGTGTAATTTTGCACATAAAAAGATGATAAATAGGCAGATTTTTAGCCCCAAACATACTTATATTTATTTTTTTCTTTTATTTTTGTTTGATTTATTTGCTGATAACAAAATTAAATAAAACTATGTGAGAAACCAAAAGGCTGTATAGGTGATCACTGAACACATAGTTTTTATACATAAAATGCTACAGAGATCGTATTATTATTGACTTATAGAAGACTTGAGTTTTTTTTTTTTTTTAAACAAGGACAACTGGTGGCGAACCATGCATAGTTATCTACTCTTTCGGGCCCAAAAGAGGCGAGTTGGAATTGCACCCTACCCATGACCACAATCAGCTGATTCATAGCTTACAAAGTATCGAACACATATCCTCCTTTTATTTTTAGGGAACTGTTGTTTACACTTTTCCACTAGGCCACTTGTCGTGATTGAAGGAGTTTTTTACAACGGCAAAAAATGCATATGGCATATGGTGTAAAAAAATACGTTAACTAATAAAAAAATAAAAAGGAAAAAGAAAACTCTAATGTAATTTTTATTTTATTTTTAACAAACGATATTATCTACACTAAAGAGAATGAGGTAGATTAGCCTCACAATGAACTAGCAATAATGTGGTTCAAATTCACATTTGGCGAGAATCGAACCTAAGACCTCTAACTTACAAGCGAAAAAAAATACCACTAGACCGTAGTACTAAGTTAATAAAGATATTTTAGTTCAATAGTGTTGAAAAATTAGTTATTATTTATGATTTTCTTGTAGGTCAAAGATATTAGAGTTTCTCACCAGTTAAAGATTAGGATTTTGCTTTAATTTTCACTATATAATAATACATAGTAGTGCTTGTATTAGTTTATTTCAATAAGTGATTCACAATGTAGTCTTTCAAGTTATGTAGCCGTTTCGACAATTTATTTTAATAAAATAATGTTTGCCGTTGTATTTCGTTTGTTTATTTTCAAATAAACATATTTTTTTTAAATAACAATATAATAAAGAAGACATGAAAGTATAGATATTCAGATTGGAATGATAACGCTAACGTGGGCTTGGGGGTTGCAACAAAGAAAAGTGCAAGCTTTGAATCCAGAAGGGCACTTGAGAAAGAGAGAGCATTTAATGCAAGTGTACAAGCACAGCAACAAAACCTAAAGAAGTTGTTGTGCATCAGTTTTACTATTTTTTAGCACATAAATGAGGCATGCTTGAAGATATATAAGCTCCAAAATCTCAAAAGTTGCAATGAGCCTGCTGCAATATGCGAAAAATAATAATTATCGATAAAGTACAAAAAATTACCTCAACTATTGATGTCACGACACTTTCATACCTCATCTTTTAAAAGTGACAATGTCATACCCCATCTTTAGAATTTGGTCCAATGTTATACCTTCCGTTACTTGGCCGTTTATTTTTCAGTTAAATATTGACGTGGCTTGATCCAGATTCCATTTTCTATTAAAAAATTAATATATATTATTAAAAACTAAAAATGATCATTTAATAATTTCTAAATATTAAAAAATAAAAATAAAAACTTATGTTCGTTCCCTTCCCCCTTCTTCTCTCCATCTTCTTCTCCCTTCCTGCAACCCAGAAAAATATGAAGATGAAGATAGAGGAGAAGAGAGGGAAACCCGGGGAGGGGGGAACGAACATAACTGTTTTTTTTTATTATTTAGAATTATTAAATGATTTTTTTTTGGTTTTTATTAATATTTATAATTTTTTAATAGAAAGTGGGATCTAGATCAAACCACTTCAGCATTTAACTGAAAAATAAATGGCCAAGTAACGAAAGGTATAACATTGGACCAAATTCTAAAGATGAGGTATGACATTGTCAATTTTAAAATATGAGGTATGAAAATGTCGTGACACCAATAATTGAAGTAATTTTTTGTACTTTACCCAATAATTAATTATAAATATTTTGTAAAGCAGTGGCATTAACATCTTGTATTTTCCATTTGGAAATAATTTCTTAAATGTCACTTCTCCTTATTAGAGGTGAAGCCAGAGAGAGAGCCATGGTTGTACTTCTCCTCCTCAAAGGTATACTTCTTTCTTGCAAATTATACTTGATGTTTCCTTGTCCGATATTTATACTTGGTTTTCCTTGTTTGGAATGTGGTTTATCTCAGATTTTGATGGCCAATGGTATTCCGAGCTCCACCTCCAAGAGCAAGATTCCCATCTCCTCTTCCAAGGGCGACGGAGTCCCACTAGGAGGTGGTGGTGGCGACGAAGTCTCACCAGGAGGCAGTGACCGAGTCACACTAGGAGGCGGTGATCGAGTCACACCAGGCGGTGGCGACAGAGTCCCACCAGGAGAAGGTGGTGGTGATGTTGGAGGCTGAGAACGAAGGATGGTCGACATTGTTCGAAGAGTGAGACGGACCGGCCAGATAGAAGAGAAAGAACTTATGATGTCAATTAATATCATGTCTACCTCATTCGGCAAGTTTCAAGGTATTCTGCGTGATTTTATTTATGTACTTAACATGCCGGAGGACACTTAGCGGGAATACTGGTGTGATCATGAGTTATACTCTTAAACTTGGATTTCGACTTACATGGCTTTGGAGAAGCGCGTGATAGGTTGAGTCGGATTGTGCTTGACAGAGCTGGTGTACGCTATCTCCGAGTGTTTGATGTAACTACAGGAGAGTTTGTTTTACTGTTTGAATTACGAAGAAATGAACTCGGTGGAATGACAGCGCTGGAGAATACGCTTCAAGCAAGAATTGGTGAATTATACCTTGGTCTCGTAGATGTCGACGACTATGAACTCTACTTTGTTAATGGCGCTCGCACCTAGTTTAAGAGCTTGTTTGTAGATCAAATGCGTGTTCGAGGTTGGCAACCAGCACCATACGTGTGTCTCTCTAGATTGTGGAGTGCTGGTTGCCAACCTCGAACATGCATTTGATCCACAAACAAGCTCCTAGACCAGGTGTGAGCGCCATTAACAAAGTAGAGTTCATAATCATTGACATTTAAGAGACCGAGGTATAATTCACCAATCCTTGCCTGAAGCGTATTCTCCAACGCTATTATTCCACTGAGTTCACTTATTCGTAATTAAAACAGTAAAACAAACTCTCCTGTAGTTACATCAAACACTCGGAGATAGCATGCTCTAACTCTATCAAGCACAATCCGACTCAACCTATCATGCGCTTCTCCAATAGTCATGTAAGTCGAAATAAAAGCTTAAGAGTATAACTCATGATCACACTAGTATTCTCGCCAAGTGTCCTCCGACATGTTCAGTACACGAATAAAATCACGCAGAATGCCTTAAAAATGACCGAAGGAGGTAGACATGATATTAACTGACATCAGAAGTTCTTCCTCTTCTATTTGGCCGGTCCATCTCACTCTTCGAACAATGTCGACCATCCTTCGTTCTCGGCCTCCAACATCACCACCACCTCCTCCTGTTGGGACTCCGTTGCCACCGCCTGGTGTGACTCCATTGCCATCACCGCCTCCTGGTGGGACTCCGTTGCCACCACCGTCACCCTTGGAAGAGGAAGAGGAGATGGGAATCTTGGACTTGCCCTTGGAGGTGGAGCCCAGAATACCACTGGCCATCAAAATCTGAGATAAACCACATTACAGACAATGGAAAACCAAGTATAAATATTAGACAAGGAAACATAAGTATAAACTATAGAGAAACGAGAGAGTGGCAGAAATAGAGATGGTGCAGGAAGAGGCAAGTCTGTATTATGAGTGAATTAGGGTACTATTTTGCTTCCTTCCCTCCTTGACCATGTCGGGAATTATGTCACTCCTTGCAGCAACATTGTCCACAATCCTATGCGTGAAGGCGCAAATTAGAAGAGAAAACGTCTACTGAACCACTGGGAAGCAAGCGTATTGAACTGACCGTAATTCTTACTGGGGACATATTTCCTAATCCACAGATCCTGCATTCTCCACTGTAGGTCATGCAAAGAAATCCATACTTATCAATATTGTTAGCATAAACCTGATACATGAGGAAATCTGGAAAAGTAGAAGAATTATAGTTTATTACTGCCACAACAAATTGGGGAACAAGATGGAGATCATTATGCAGAAAACAAAACATTAGTTGCATTTTAGCTCACCAGTTTCAGGTTCTCTGCCATTGACATAGACAAACAGACTTCCATGGTGCTTGATCTGCTTCCGAATAAAATCCACAAAATCTCCAAAACGCATACTGCTGTCGACACAGTATCTGCAGTCAAGAAACAAAGGATAGGAGACAGAAATATGTGAAACATCCTTCTTTAAAGACAAGATATGGAAACTAATTAGCTTAGACTTAGCCCTTCGTAGTATGTTTTATGCAATGATACAGGACAATGGGAGTAGGAACGTATATATATATATATCTTCGTTCTTTCTCTTCGCTTTTCTTTTCTTTCTTATTTATTTATTTACTGGTGTATTTGAGGACGTATACCAAAAGCCATAAATGAAAAGGAGTCAATCCTATTCAATTGTAGCAATATAAATCAAGATAACTGGGGGGGGGGGGGGGGGGGGGGGGGGGGGTGGAAGTGCAGGGGAGCATAGAAATCAGGAACTTCAGTGAAATCGGGATCAGATCGTGGTCTTTTTGCTCGTCTTTCGGGAGAAAGTCTGAACGAACACATATGAAAAGCAAAAAAAACATTGAAAAGGGAACTGGTTCGGTTGTAGGAAAGAAAACCAAGATAATAATTAAAAGCACTGAAAGAAAAGCGTATCGATCGGCAACTAACTCGCTAAAGGTGACCGTGCCATGAGTTGCAGAAGCAACGTCCTCCTCCTCCCCGAATCGATATCATCCTCTTCTGAAATTCACATCAGACAGAATCCCGAGTTCAGAAAAGAAAACAATCAACCAAAAAGAATTTTTATGCAGAAAGCAGCCTTCAATTCTCAAAAGGGTTGAAGAATCAAACATCCAAAATATTTGCTCAAAACTAAACAATTAAGCAGCCAGCAGCCTCCCAAAGAAATAAAAAGATAAACACAAACAGAAACAAACTGACCATGAGCCTCGGATTCTTCATGAGGGCATGCGTCGAAGCTTTCTACCATGGAAATACTCCCGATAGGGCTCTTTCTCTTTGTCTGCAAAATTTCAAACAATGAATAAATTTACATGTTGGTAATTCAAGAATTCATTGGCTGAGATCAATCAATCAGGGAGGCCGCAAACATCAAACGATCAATGAATTTAATCAAACAGATTACATATCGTTAACACACCTGACGTTTTAGAATTCTTTCCGATTCCATGATTCCAGCACGAAGTTCGTCGTCTATCTTCGTTTTAGTCTTCTCTCTATTTACCAAGGTTCTAAAAGGCTAGACGCTGCTCGGCGGCGGGTAGGGTTTAGGTGGAGTCGCAATCAAATATATTAATGGGATATTTGAAAAAATAACCAAAATTTTGATCAAATATAAAATTATAGTCACACTTTTAAATTAATCATAATTATAACAAAAAATTGATATGAAAATACTGGTATACCCTTATACACTCAAATAGCTGCCGTTGTTCTCACTTTGAATGGGTGTCCTGGGGTTTGAATGTAGATTCGCTAAGGCATGGTTGGGAGTGTATTGGTAGTTCTCACTTTGAACGCCATGATTTGGAGTTGAGGTTGAGTGTGACGGTGATATTAGATCCTTTCAACGGTATTGATTTTAAACCTCATCAGAGTTGTTGAAGTCAGACCCAACCGGCGTCGTCTCCATTATTTCCTTGAGACATTGGGTCCAGAGGACCTAAGCAATTAAATTAAAGGGAGTTTTAACAAAAATCTCACGGTACTGTTCACTTTAACGAAAAACCACATTTTTACATTAAAAAGTCAAACATGTACCATGCATTTTATCATTTATTTTGTCTTTATCGTTAAAACTCAAAGTTTTCAAACTATTTTCATTAGTTTTCTTAAATTAAAATTAGTTATGAAAATGAAAACTGATATATCAATCAACAATCGTGGCAAGGTAAATAACGGAAGAGGACGGAGGGGAAGGTGCGGGGTGACGACTAACTAGGGAGGAAGGGATGGATAGGAGGCTTTGGAGCAATTGGAGATGCGGGAACATCTTCAGCAGATTGCTTTTTAGTTATTTTTTATTTTTTATTTTTTTTTTGGAAAACCACATTTTATACGAGGTTATATTAGTACTTTCATGTCAACATTTTGTTATAATTATCATAAATTTAAAATAGTGGCTATATTTCTATTTGTGTTCAAAATTTTGGTTATTTTTTTCAAATTTCCTTATTTTAATCTTACCTTAATTGACAAAACAAAAGGAAAAGGAAATTACATAAGAATATTACGAAACTACGAGACTTCAGTTATATTTGCAATAGTAACCGATGACAAGAAGTAAGAGATTGCTAATAAAAGAATGGACCCAAACTGCATGACAAATCCAAACGAGCTAAATCATCATGAACAAATTTTTTTTTACGATAGATATGATGAATTTCACAAGACCAGTTTTGGTGTATAAGGGCATGACAATTCACTACTAAATTTCCCAGATGATGAAGATCCACTTTTGCATTTGAAATTAATTGAACCGTAAGAGCATAATCCGATTCTACCATAATCTTTTTAATTCCATTATTCCGTCTAAGTTGCAGCCCAATAAAAACACCACAAACTTTAGCACATAAAATCTCACCTCTTCCAAGATTGGCACAAAAACAAGAAACTCATGTCATTCATGAGTTTTTGAGGACACCGCCAGCACCACTGAAATAGCCTCCCCCTTGGGACACCCATTCACAATAAGCCTTATCCAACTCTCAGGAGGAGGTTCCCAATGACAAAAAGCTTGTGTTTGAAAGGGTTTTATGGAGGAAACCATCTACAGCCCTGAAGCCAATCTTTGAAGCAGATAATGATCACAAATTTGGGATCATTTGAGAGAGTAAAATCTTGTTCAAAAACATTTTAGTTCTGCCACGCCACAAGAACCAGCTATAAAAAGGAGCTATCAACTAATTTTTCTTAATTATTTGTGGGTGCATTGTAACAAAGGTCCCTATATTTTATTCCATGCTTAATTTTCATTTTTGAATGTTTATATTAGTTTTTTCCACAATCCAACTTTACTCTTTGTTGCACAACTGACCATTCGTCAAATATGTCATCTTTCCTGCCAAAATAGGGCCCCCAAAAAAAAGAAGTCCAACAGTAATATCTAATATAATATTCCTGTATAATTCAATTGTATATCACATGAGTTTTTTTTTTTGGAAACTGAAAATGAATTACTAGGGCCAACAAACCCAAGAGAGTACAAAGAAAGCCTACAAAGAGACTAACACGCTAGACAGCAACAAAACGCGAAGTAGTGTGGGAATAAGAGTAAAGATAGTCGAACCAAGTTCGAATGTCGCCCCTACAACTACCAATCCAAAATCAATGGGGACAAGGTAAGCCATCTTTGTTGAGAACATACACCAACGAAGAGCATGCTTTTTAGCTTTCGCATGTTGCATTTACATGTTGGCATATCTGGAAAGCGAGATGCCAGTTTATGTACAATCACTCTCCTATTAATCATTCCCAGGTTCGTCATGCCATTTCTCTTTCAGCTGCTGTGTACCTTGGCGTCAATGGTGTTCCCTCGTCTTCTCGGCTGGATCGAGCTCCGGTGGCAGTACCGACGGCTCGCTGGTCTTCTCCTTCATTTCCCTTCCTCAAAGTGAAAGTGGATGCTTGCTGGTCTGCTTTAAATAGGCAAGGTTTTATTGGGGTTGTGATGAGAGGTCAGCGGGCAGAGTTTGTGGCTGTTTATCACATGAGTTAAGCGATCTAGTGTTGCCTTCTAATTAAGACTCTTGCCTTTTATTGAGGTATAATTTTTTTTTAACAAACGATATTATCTATATTAAAGGAGAGAGGGTAAGCTTAACCTCACAATAGACTAGCAATAATATGATTCAAATTTGCGTTTGGCAAAAGTCGAACCTAAAATTTCTTAATTACAAGTAAAGAGGAATACCACAATAATAATAATAATAGTAATAATAATAATAAATCAGTATTAAAACAACTAAGTGTGCCAAAGATCACCAAAAGTCATCAAAAATATCATTACATAACAACTTCATCAAAAGTACTATGTAATTTTATTATAATACTTTGATAGTTGATACTGAACTAGTTGGTCATCCGTACTATGTACGTCTTAACGTAGTGACAAGGTCTTCACGAGGTTTAGGTGTCAACTAAATCATTCTTTATCTATTTACATAGTAGTATTAATTAATGGGAATATTTTTACCCACCACCATAACTATTGTGTATATTCACTATATATCTAATCATTTGTCACTTGTCATTTTACTTAACTCTAGTTAATTTTCACATTAAATATTACTTTTCATTTTTGAAAAAATTTAACTAAGGTTAAATGAGAGGACACGTGGCAGATGATTAGGCGTATGGTGAGCATAACCGTTATGGCTTAAAATTTTTGCCCAAGATTATTAAATCATGATTTTATCCTATTTTTTTTTCTCAGTAACTTTTAAAAAAATAAAATTTATGTAGATTATCTTAATTTATTTTATGAACATTTTAATCTAAAAATATTTAAATTATGATAAGTAATTAAAAATCATACAAACACTGAGTATTTATAAAGTCTTAAGTTAAATTTGATTTAAATAATTTTCTTATATTATTTTAGACGTTAGATTTAATTTTGGGTCATCAAATCTCTTTTTTACCATTAGATTTGATTTCATTTGATCATAGCCGTTATATTATAAATAAAAAATAAAGTTTGAAATATGACAGTTTGATGGATCTAAAATAATTTAAGCTGGCTTAAATTCTGGGGGGAATTTAACCCAGAGATTTTTTTTTCCCATGGTTTATTTTAGCCTAATGGTTGGAGATGGTTTTGGGGGGTAAAAAAAAATTCCTCTCATTCATTAATACTAAAGACTTTGTCAGCATTTTTTTTGTTTTTTGTTTTGCAGGTTTTCGGCCAGTCCTTCCACTGTTTATGGAATTTTGGTTTCAACAATTTGTTTTTTTATTGAGAGTCGCAAAACAATTTCTTGGCAAAAGGCAGAAGCAACGATGTTTCAAGCAACCTATTTCTTGGTTTTTATTCTTGAAGACTTAGGGAGTTGCTTCATAGAGATGGAAGTAGAGTGATTGAATGAGAGATCATCCGGGTACTGTATATCAAGTTTGATGGACTATAGAGTTTTGCTCATGTAAAATTATGTGGTGAGATAATACGTGATTTAGAAAGAATGACGATTATAGTATTAACGACGAAATAAATAAACAAAAAGAACAAGTATTTGGCGTCTGCAAAAGAAAAAAAAGAAAGTATTGAATAAGTTGTTAACCGCACAAGATGACATCTCAATGATCATATTTGAAAATAAAAATACATTACTCAGCCTTTTTTCTGGTCACTTATAATTTTTTTGAACAAACGATATTATTTACCTATATTATAAAACACTCTTGTCAATGATTTCAAGTAATTCTGGCCAACTTTTAGCCATCAACAGAATTCAAACAAGACTGTATGTAGTGCCGCCGCTCCACTCTTGAAGCGTTTGGCTCCTTATTTCATTGGCCAAGCCTCTACATTGCCATTGGAAATGGAAAAAGCCTGTGGCTATCAAATAAAATATAAACAACCCCTCGTAACAGAACTGCACCGCTGCTAAGACGATACAATTCAAAGATGTTATTGCAAAGCCATACAACGAAATGTCAAGTATTTCAGAACTGAGCAAATCGCTCATAAGACGTCCTAGTTGCCTTGTGATGGCCATAGAATGACTGAGTGCTAATTAGGAAGCCGGTTGACACTAGACAGAGTTGTAAACACATACATGCTTACCACCGCAACAGTCAATAGCTGACGATGGAGATGAAAGCTGAATCGCTATCAAGTTTCAAAGGATTAAAAGAGAGAAATTCCGGTATTAAGTACCTATTGGATTGATCCATGCTGAAAACTTGCGAAATGAAAGCAGTTCAGCATATAAAAAATGCGTTTTGATCAGGAGAGACATATAAAGAACGTTGACGTAGTGGAAAGTGATAATCATCCCCTCTATTAATCAGACTCTTTGAATGCACTGGTTCACACACAACTACAATCCAAAGCCAGAATTTCTAAGCAGACTTTCCACGTTACATTCACACACAACTATCAAATCTTTAATGCGAGACCAGCCATAGGAGGGCAGATGAACACAATTAGAAAGAAACATGGTAGAAAAGATATCACTTTCCGTTCTTTTTTTAACAGAACTTGCTACTAACTTAAAGAGTAAAAGGTAAAGGTCGTACCCAGTGCACAAGGCTCCCGCTTTACGCAGAGTCTGGGAGAGGTGAATGTCGGCTAGCCTTACCCTCATTTATGAAGAGGCTGCTCCCAAGTCTCGAACCCGAGACCTACGGCTCATGGGCGAAGGCACTTGCCATCGCACCAAGTGCGACCTCTACCTTCAGGTGACGGGGATCAACTACCGAAGGCTATGGACGCTATATCAGAAATTTAGGGGGCAATTATGTTAGACAAGCAGGAAAATAGTTAGAATTAAATTATGATTGTATTCCTAACTTGTAGGAATAGTCCTTGCTATGCAAGGAATGTAATTGTATATATACTTATTCATGTATCAATGAAACATACTTTTCAGCCCATATATCTTTTTCTACATGGTATACATAGTAGGTTTCAAACCCTAGCTTTTTTTTTTCTATTTTTTTCTCGGCAACCTTCTCTGCCTTTCCTTTTCTTCCACCATGGGAGAATCTGATAGCAATACCCCTTTTTATCTTCACCATTCTAATCACCCTAACCTTGTTCTTGTTTCCAAAAAATTGAATGGAGATAATTATACAACTTAGGCGCGAGGTTTGCAAATTTCCTTGAGTGCCAAGAACAAGCTGGGTTTTATTAATGGTGATGTTGAGGAGCCTTCATCCTTCGAGGATCCTAATGCTGCAACGACATGATCCTTTCTTGGCTTCTTCACTCTTTGGAGATCTTGCCGAGTCTGTACTCTTTTCCACCGCTGCGAAGGCCGTATGGGACGACTTTAGTGAACGGTTCTCCCAAAGCAACGCCCGAGCCTTCATCCTTCGAGGATCCTAATGCTGCAGCGACATGATCCTTTCTTGGCTTGTTCACTCTTTGGAGATCTTGCCGAGTCTGTACTCTTTTCCCCCGCTGCGAAGGCCGTATGGGACGACTTTAGTGAACGGTTCTCCCAAAGCAACGCCCCCCCCCCCGGTATCTTCCAACTCAATCGTGAACTTGCCACCATCTCTCAAGGTACTTCATCTGTCTCTGCCTATTTCACTCACCTCAAAGGCCTTTGGGACGAACCTGCCTCGGATAACGAGCATTGCAATTGTTCTTGTGGCACAAAGCATGAATGGTAGCAGCTCATGCAATTTCTCATGGGGCTTAATGAGTCTTTCTCCGCCATTCGGGACCAAATTTTCTTGATGAAACCTCTACTCACTGTTCGCCAAGCTTGCTCCTCGGTTTTCAGGCTAAAAAACAGCACTCATTGGGCTCACTTAGTTCTGCAAACCAACCTACAACCATGGCGATTCGTGGTTCTTCCCGTACTTCATTCGATTGTCCTTCTCTCTATTGTACTTATTGCAATTACAACTTATCACAAACTTCACGATTACCCTGTTGGCCATCCCCTTCATGAACATCTATGGAGGCCACCCCGTCATTCCTCAACATCCGCTGCTTCTAATGCTTATGCTAGTCACTCACGCAGCAACAGTGTTGCTGGTCCAACAGCCACCGGGCCCGCACCACTACCTTTGTCCCTCCATTAGCCCATCACGTGCAAGGCCAGCCTACTTTGCATGACCTGCAGGTTGCGGTGCCTCACTTTTTAGCCGAGTAGGATTCACGTGTTTTTGCTGCCTTAAATGACAATGCAGAATCTTCTTCGTCTTCTCAGGCCCATGCCTTTTTCAGTGATGACTTTGCCAAAGGTTTGTTACCCATCACTTCTCGTCATGGTCAATGGATTATTGACAACGGGGCTACAAATCATATCACTTCTTCCGCTTCATGTTTGGTTAATACTTTTGCTTCACATTTGCCACCTGTTTCTTTGCCTAGTGATGCCTCAGCTCCCATTACCTTAACTGGCACTCTTCGTTTAAATTCCTCAATTGATTTGAAAGATGTTTTATGTGTCACTAATTTTAAAGTGGATCTTTTATCGGTTGGTAAGCTTACAAATGGATTATCGTGTTCCGTAACCTTTTTTTCCTTCTTGGTGTGTTTTGCAGGACTTGGTTTCGAAGGCAATGATTGGTGTGGGTAAGCGACATGGCGATCTATATTACCTTGTGGCCCTTGCCTCCTCTATCCCCACCCGTCAACCTTTATGCAACATCATCACCATACCATCCTCCTTATGGCATAGGCGTCTTGGTCACCCTTCTTCTACCCATTTACAAGTTTTAGCATATAATTTTTTTTAATTGTTCATTTGATTCTAGTCATATTTGGATTTTTGTCCTTTGGCGGAACAAACTTGCCAACCTTTTGGTTTAAGTTCAATTTCAATGACTTCTCCTTTTGCTTTAATTCATTGTGATATTTGGGGCCCGAATTGTCAATCTTCCCTTACTGGAGCAACGGCAGAGCTAGGTAGAGGGCCACACTGGGCTCCGGCCTAGGGGGATTTTATGCTCTAGTTCATTTTACCTCATGTAATTTTTCATTTTTTTCCAGTTTAACAACCTCTAGCCCGCCCATATTCACATTGAAAAGCTCAATGCCATTGATCATACAACAAACTTCCTTGATCCAAATGAGTCCAATGTTATATTTTTTTGGTTTTTATTATCATAAGTTGGTTCAATTGCTTCCTAGTTGTTTTTCTCATTAATTGGACATCAATAACATCTCGTTTGATCATTCATTAGTCTCCTTATAGACGTGAACTTATGCAGTAAAAATAAATAAAAATATTAGCCCATCTGAAAAAAAATTCCTGGCTCCGCTCTTGTACTGGAGCTCATTATTTTTTCACTATTGTGGATGATTTTTTTTTCCGTTTTACGTGAGTCTTTCTCATGAAACATAAATATGATACTCAACAACTAATCAAAGATTTTTTTTTCCCTATGTCAATACCCAATTTCATACTAAAATCCAATGCATTCGTACCGATAATGGAGGAGAATTTTTTTCTCTTCACAATTTTTTTTATAACAATGGGGTACTTTTTCTAACTTCATGTGTTTACATCCCTTAACAAAATGGCGTTGTTGAACGAAAACATAGGCACCTTCTTGAAACTGCTTGCGCCCTTTGATTCCAGTCACACCTTCCTTTAAAATTTTGGGGTGAATGTGTTCTTACAACTGCTTATACAATCAACCATCTCCCAACCTGCCTTCTCCATTACAAATCTCCTTTTGAGGTTCTCCATAATAAAACCCCATCCTATGATCAATTATGATGGTTCCATTGAGCGTTACAAAGCTCGCTTGATTGCTAAGGGTTTCAAGCAAGCTGAAGGTATTGATTACTATGACACTTTTTCCCCCCTACTGCTAAGATGATTACGGTGCGTTGTCTTCTTGCCCTTGTTGCTACCCAGCCTTGGTCTCTTTATCAGCTCAATGTTAATAATGCTTTCTTGCATGGTGACTTGAATGAGGAAATTTATATGTCTCCTCCTCCTGGTCTTCGGTGACAGGGGGAGAATCTTGTGTGTCATTTTCACAAGTCCCCTTATGGTCTCAAGCAGGCTTTTTGCCAATGGTTTGCCAAGTTCACTAGTGCCATTCTTTTTGCAAGGTTTCAACAATCCAAAGTTAACTATTCACTGTTTACCAAAAAGTCATGTACTTCTTTCACAACCTTGCCCAGTTATGTGTATGATATTGTGATTACAGTTAATTGAAATCTTTTCTCCGTGATCATTTTCAAGTTAAAGACCTTGGTATTTAAAATATTTTTTGGGTATTGAGGTTTCTCGATCCAAACGTGGGATTTACATTTCTCAGCGTAAGTATGCATTGGAGATTCTCAAGGATTATGATTTTTTAGGACCACGGCCATTTGCATTTCCTATGGACGATACAAAATTATCTGATAAAGGAGAACTTCTCAAGGATCCTGAAAAGTATCTGCATTTAATAGGACGATTATTCTACCTGACTATAACCCTGCCGGATATTACCTATCATGTACATGTTCTGAGTCGTTTCATGCACAAGCCACAGATACCTCATATGGATGATGCGCTTCGAGTTGTTCGTTATTTGAAGTCTACTCCAGGTGAAAGGCTTATTATTTTGTTTTGATAACAAGATCAAGTTAACTGCATTTTGTGACTCTGATTGGGCGGGTTGTCCTATCACTCGCCGTTCAACAATTGGGTATTGTGTATTCTTGGAAAATTTTTTGATTTCGTGGCAGACAAAGCGACAGAAAACTGTTTCACTCTCTTCAGCTGAAGCAGAATATTTGGCTATGGCAAGTGCTTGTTGTGAGGTAATTTGGCTTCGGTTTTTGTTGAAGGATTTGAACATTCCCTTAGTTGGCCCTTCCGTTTTATTTTGTGATAGCATATAGCCACTAATCCCCTTTTTCATGAGCGGACTCGTCACATTGAGATGGATTGTCACTTTATACGAGATAAGATTGTAGATGGATTGACCAAGTATGTTGGTACAACACACCAATTGGAGGACTTGTTCACCAAGGCTCTCGGAAAGGAAAAGTTTTCAACTATGTTACGCATTGGGAGTTCTTGACATCCACTCTCCAACTTGAGTGGGAGTGTTAGACAAGTAGGAAAATAGTTAGAATTAAATTATGATTGTATTCCTAACTTGTAGGAATTGTCCTTTCTATGCAAGGAGAAATAATTGAGACTTTCTCTGCTACTGTAGTGAGTGAATACAATCATATACTTATTCACGTATCAATGAAACATACTTTTCAGCCCATATATCTTTTTATACAAATTAGGATTGTTTCCAAACAACATAACATACTAAATACGTCTAGTGAGACTTCTAGAGTTGTAGTACTGTTCAATTATCGCTCTGTATGTTGTTTATAAAAAAATTCTAAACTTGCACCTGTTTTTCTTATGTGCACCCTGTGTGGTAGAATGGATGATCAAGAATCATTTATCACAATTAATGATGGTTTAGCATTCCAAAAAGCTTTACATTTCATGGTGGAATTGGTTGATACCCAAATTCATCTGCACAAACCAAACAAATATCATACAAAATCTCAAATTATACAACACTAGAAATAGAACGAAACACTGGAAGAATTAATGCTGTATTTTCACTCACTACAGTAGCAGAGAAAGTCTCAATTATTTCTCCTTTTCTACCTCAACATTATTTGCATTTGCTTCGCGCAGGACGCAGCAGCAGCAGAGAAAGCAGAACATGGGACAACCGCACGACCGCACGACCGCAACAGTGAATTTATGAATTTATCTTTACACCCATTTAAAAAATAAAATCCCAATTGAATAATTTGGTGAAGTTTATACTTGTTTATGAATCTTCCATATACTTTCTTGATATCCATGTCTCCGTGATTGTATTTGCATAAGCATAAAGTACATGCTTCCATATGTCTATATTTAAAACACCATGGAAAATAAGCTAATAATAACTTTTCTTTCTATGCAGATATTGTGATATGAGGCAGTTAGGCGGGAATGCTAGGGGTAACGACGAAGCTACCATAGGTGTAGAGAATGGTGATGGACAATTTGTGTGGCCCATAGCGGTGGAGGATGAGCTTGCCAAGCTCTACCATGTAGATGATGAGTTATACTTAGAGATGACTTATCGTCAGGAACACTCACCTCATTCTCAAGTTGGGAAACCACTTCTTTTCCGTTGAAATATTCAACCAAGAACAGAGTCTTAAGTCCAAGGCGAGGCTTCACCACCACCTAAACAACGAAACCCAAACCCCCCAAACCCATCTTCTCAACTTTCAGTGTGGATGGCCGTAAATTGAAACTCAAGAACTCATCTTCTCAACTCTATAAAAAATAGAAATCAAACAAAAAAAGAAAAAAACATTTCAACGAAGGGTTTTAGCCAACGTAGGATAAACATTATATGATGGTAAGGTTTAATTTGGGTGTGGGTTTATTGATAAATTTCATTTTATTATTAATTTCATCTTGTACTTAATGATAATCATGCAATAAGATAAAAAGGACAATTCACATTTAAAGTTTAAGTTCGGTATAAAAAGAGATTATATGGGTTCAAATAAAATTTTCCTAAGTTAAAGTCTCATCACTATTTTTTTTTTCCTTATAAGTTATAACCCACATAATTCCTCAAACCTACAAAACCCCACTACCATTTTTTGAAGGTAAAAGATTGCAGGCGCCAATATCTGTTCTACGCAACCAGTATTTCAAATACTCCCAACCTTGAAAAACCTGGGTTTTATAAAAAGGATTTCATACAATTAAATTGTATGATTTTTTTTTTAGTTCAAAATTTGTGTAACCACGAAAGATTTCAAATCCCCTAAAATTCAATAAACGAACTAAAACGGCAAACGAAAGTTTGAGATATTACCAATTGAATGCTAAGTCGACCAACTTTTTAATTAAATTCACAACTCATGTGGGTTTCGATCAAAAAATGAACATTGGGCCTAGCCACAGCCCATTTCCATCAAATTAGCTCACTTCTTAGTGGGTATTTAATTGCAGGATAAATTACATTTTACCCTCTCAGTTTTAAGGTCGATTGCAACTTTTTACAATATTTTAAAAACATTTCAATTTGATACATTTACTTATCATTTTATTTCAATTTTATACATCTGTTAGAAAATTCGTTAAGTAAACCGTTAACTGATGATGTGGTAAATATGGGATCCACATTTGTGCTGACGTGACTGCCAAATTTGTGTCACGTGGCAAAAAAAATAATTTTTTATGCATTTAAAATATATTGATTTACCCTTAAAAAAAAATAAAAATAAAAACCCAGAAACCCATATTTCCCCCTGACCCACCTTCTCCCTTTCCTCCACTCTCTTCACCTCCGCTCCCATCCAAAAAACCTATCCCATCCCACCCCACCCCCACCTCCCC